>WOFM01000220.1:0-237454 GCA_011428145.1 Ericerus pela | reverse complement strand
TCGTATTTCGGAAGATTACCGAGTCTGATGAGGGGAAAATAATTTGTCAATTTGGGAAACTTTTTACATACACACTGAAATAAACAAAAACAATTTCCTCGGAATGATAGTCCGGGGTCAAAAAGGTACATACATAGAAAAATATATATATAAGTATAGTAAAATTTTCCGATATCTCTCAGTCAGGAGAGAGCACTGATAGATTCACAAAATTAAACAAAAATAAAAATCTGCAAACGCAAACGCGTTTTACGTAATTTTAACGATACTTCGTCCGGGACAGAGAACAAAATTTTCTTTCTCAATTTCAAGACGGCGGGGGCTCATCGGTGATAAAAGTGCAAGATAGTACCACGGCATTTTGGCTGTAAGTTTCCACGGAATTGGTGAACCATAGAATGTTATTATTATTATTATGTGTTCAAGTTGATGTGAACATCCTTGGAATTTTTATGTCGAATATTTTTAAAAGAGGAGTTCCCATTGTTATTATGGAACCGAGATCATTTTTCATCCAAGGTTTTTCAGGATCGCGATGGTGGAATAGCGGGGGAACGCAACTTTTGTATGGTTTTTTTTTTTTTTTTTTTTTTTTTTTTTTTTTTTTTTTTTTTTTTTTATCACAATGGACAATTTCTAAAAAATGTCCATATAAGCACGCCACGTATATTTCATAAGAATCCACGGATAAATTTTTACAATGGATTAGAAACTTATGTGCTGTAAGGGATGGTGAATTAAATTGCGTCAAGTCCAATGTCTATTCCTATTTTATTTTATTTTTTAAAAACATCCACGGGTAAGTGTGATCCAAAAAAAAAATTTCCCCGAGTCATAAATGATTTTTACGCAATTGACTCGGATTTAGTTCACTCAACCCCCCAAGGTATGCTCCACGGTCGGGTCCCTGTTTGGGCGCCACTTTTTTATTTATTTTTTCATTTATCTATCGTTGTTTGTTTATTATTATTTTTTTTTTTTAACTTTCCTTCTCCTCACGAGGTCATAGTATTTCGTACGCCGTATACATATTTTATTTTTATCATATGTCGACCTTGAGAGATTGGGGTGTTTTACCAAATAGAGCTGAATGTGCGAGAACCATTGTCTCGAATCCAGATATTGATTTAAAATTTAAACCACGGTAGAAGCCACAGATTTCACAATTATGAGACAGACCAGGAATACAACACTAATGGCGAGTGGAAAAAAATATGTGGTATGCCAGGGGGGCCTACTAAGGACCCACTACCCAACAGGTCGCACAATATTGTTTTTTAGAAACCCACGGCCACGGTTGAAAAACCCGAGCCATGTCTCACTTGCAAGGGAGGCAACTTCAAAATATTGCCTCCCGACCGGCTCAGCCTACCAGAGTTCGTGGACCCGATGTCAGCGTGGAACGATAATATTTTTAAATCTGCATACCTCGGAAATCCATGGAATTACTTACGTACTGCTATTCTGCTTTTAGGTATAGCTCAGGAACCACATCACCGAATTATTGCCCAATGCCTTTTTAAAAAATTAACACATTTTCAAAACATAAGTTATAATGACCAGAGAAACGTACAAGTACAAGAACATGTTGCTCCGTGAGCATCAGAAAACACACAGATATTTTTTAAATGAAAATTTTCCTCCGAGGTTTTTAGAGAAAAGAAAAAAAAGAAACATTACATGTAGAATAGTGTAGAATATTCGGCGAGAAAAAGAGGAAGGAGACAATACAAGTACCGAGTTAAAAGACAGAGATATATATGTACAAATAGAATGAAGGAGCTGTGGGATGAGACATGAATTGAACATGCAAAAATCTGAATATAGTGAGAATAGTGTGACAACGGTTGAATATGACGTGAATGATCGTGATAGAAAAGGTGAAGAAAAGATGTATGTATAAGAAAGACAGAGATATGATAAGAAAGATAGAGTGGAGTGGAAAATGAAGTGAATAGACCTCGGACTTGTTGCAAATAAAATATAATCTGTTTAAATATTTTGCCGAAAAGTGAAGTACCAGTTCAAAAAGATTCCAAAAAAAGGGGTGGTAGCCTCATGCGTCATTAAGATTGACCTTATGGATGGGTTAAGGGTGGGGATGATGAAAATTATCCGTTTCATGAGAAAGGAAAACAATTGGTATCATTTTTTTATTTTTGCCAAATTTTTTTTAATGTATGTATGTATCGACTAAAATTTTGTATTCACGGTTCTGAGAAAACTCCTGGGATGATAAGGCTAAAATTTTTAATAGAAATAGCTCTCATATTGGAGCAGGTCCGAAAAATGTTTTTCGCCTGTCGGTTAATTAGTTTCTGAGAAAACTGGAAAACAAAAGATTACTGGAAAAGTTGTTCTGGAATTCTGAGAGAATGACGAAACGGATCGGGCTGAAATTTCTACAATAGAATTTCCTTATAATGATGCAAGTTTCTTACAAGTTTGGTGCCTATCAATTTAGTAGTTTCCGAGAAAACTGGAGAAGAAAAATTTCTGAAAAAAATTCTGTGTTTGCAATTTGAGAAAATTACTCAACCGATTGGACTGAAGTTTTTATGAAAGATGGCTATTGTATGGAAACAGGTCTGAAAGAAGTTTGGTGTTCATTGGTTAAGTAGTTCTTGAAAAAACTGGAATCTAAAAATTTCTAGAAAAGCGGTTTTTAGCGATAAAACATCAATAGACCGATATTTTTGTTAAAGGTATGGTTAATTGTCAATAGTTTTTTGTAATTTCTTAACCTGAAACTAGCAATGAACTACCTCTACCTATCGATATAAATATGGAGCAAACTGGATTCTCTAGCGAAGCAATGCTGCGCTGGAGTTTTTTTGTTTAGTGATGGGCAGTTTAGTAGAAACTGCAGTGTTTTACTACAGAAGGTTGTATAGCATAAACTGCAGTTTACTTGGATGCATTTTCAAGTGTTCCATGCATACCGAATAGGCTATACTTTGCATGGTTCAAGTGAATATTTTACTATTTTCAATCAACCTGCCCACCAAAGCAGCTGGGAAGCCATCCAATCACAACGATTACCAACTGATGGAAATATTGTTGAGGTAATAACATGTACCTACCTTGTTTGCGAGTACCTCGAACACTGATTGGTCGCATACAACACTTTACTATGAGAATAAAATCAAACAGTGTAATGCAGCGGATACACACTTCGTAGAACGCTAAAGAACGCACTTTACTTTTTGAATCGGGGATTGCGCCCACCCACACAAATGAAAATGACGGCATTCGTAATGAATACACCATCTTTGCTTGTGCTGCTAAGTGCAAGGATGTACGATGATGCATAATCCAAGTACTTTTTCTTTCTTCGGTGAGATTTTACAGCCAATATAAAAAATAAATTCGCCGTTTAGATGCCAGTCGCGACGTCCGTTCATTAGATAGGCTAAACCTTTTAAGAATTCATATTTTTGTGGAATTACGAAGAAATAATTTCTTAGTAAGGAATAAAACATCGTCGCCGTCATTTTCGTCGTTTTTTCCTATTTGAAGTACTAAAATAAATACCAAAGAAAGAAAAAAAAAAATTAGCTTCTCTTGGCAATGGCCAGGTTGTCATTAAAACGACGCGTCGTTACAAATCTTATGTTAGTATCTCGTCTCATTCTCGTTCGTAACTGCGTTTCCATTTTTTTTTCCTTTGGGGCCCCCAAAATAATGAGTGGAGAAGAACGTTCAATTCGTCGCTTATTTCATTCGAGTTTGCCAGTTTCCATCCAGCAAGACGATGAATTGCGCAATGCACTTACGTGGTAGAAATTCCGATTTCACCCATTTTCGACTAGAAAAGAACAATCTCCAGTCGGAAGAGGCTCGAATGGCTCAGTTTTCGCTAGGCTTTTTTACCAAATACAATCCAGCTTCCTAACAAGCGAGATCGTTTAACTTTTAAGATTGTAAAATCTCGATTGTAAACAATCGGCCTTTGCTCGTTTATATTCAGCTTTTTAGCACGCAACTTCTAAAAAGCCGAGATTGTATAGCTGGGTAAAAAAGCCTAATGAAAACCCCGCTAATGCGCCATAGATCAGTAGCTAGGTAAATACACATAATACAGCATCGAACCCGAAAAGAAGCTTCGTGGCTTGCGGGGTGATAAAAATTTTTGTATACCGGTACGAAATATTACCAGACTATTGGCTTATTTTCTTTTTTTCAAGGGCCGGTTTTTCAATCTCCAGCTAAGAAATTTAACGGTCAGGTAGCGCTAAAATCCTACTCAACTCCTAGCGCAATTTATCGATGAAACTAAGGGAGGTTTCAACTGAGGGTAAATGAAATACCAAAAGTTGTTGCGGTACACGAGCACCCCATTGGCTCGCCACCGAACGTAGAATGATTCACTTTACTCGACTTCTACCGGAGGATCGCAACGATCCGGTGATACGGGGTGGCCGTGCCATTGTTCAAATTTCGTTACGTATTTATCCAGAATTTGTTGCGTCTGGGTGACAAGCTGAATTTTTTATTCGCTGTTTTTAGGGCAAGAAAATAAAAAGTATCCGGTCATATTATTCGTGCACGGCGAGTCTTTCGAATGGAATTCGGGAAATTTATACGATGGATCTGTGGTTGCCGGCCTAGGAAATGTCATCTTCATAACGATAAATTTTCGTCTCGGCATTTTCGGTAAGTATCGACGTCAGTTAGCTACAGGTACTCCGGGAGCTGCCAAACACGGCCGTTTAGCCTATAAGCATTTTTATCGCAATACGCGCCCATTTTGTACGTATCGCTCTTCTAGCCCGAGAAAATCTGAAATACTGTATTTACGTGCGGGAAATACGCCGTAATAATGCATTTTACTGACCCCCTCGTACTACCCTCGTCGGCAGAACGTGCGCGTCGTGGCATACGACACAGTGCGATTCGTCGCAAACCGTGCACTCGATGCGACTTATATGCAGTAAATCTTGGCAAATTCCATAGTACAAGACGTACGTAGTTTTGTAGTATGCAAGTCGCACGTGTATCTCGCAGTGTACGTTTTAGAATGCGATTAGAATATTACGAGAAAAAGTGCCGCACGGGGCAACGGCATTCGAGTATTTGGCACTTACTGAAAATGTGTGCTGCCTTTCACTATAAAACAGTGAATGATTTTTCGTAATTTTCACTCGTTTTGATGTGACATTGTTTTACACGCATGACTGGTAAATGTGAGCGTGAAAAAGTTACAAGAACTGTATAAGCATATGAAAACGCTAAGAATATAAAATGAAATGAGAGAGAGGAGAGTGGAACCAGTGAAATAGCGTATGTGTACACAATGCCCGCACACACACACACACACACGTAACCGGTCTACCAAAAATTTCATTTCGGGTAACGGGCAGCACGCGCTTTTGAAGTGAAACTTCTTTAGGCGCGTTAGGCACGAGTGAGGGAGGACAAATTGAGAAAAACGCGGCAACAAAAAAGGGTGCCGCTTGTGACGCGCAGCAACCGCCCTCCAATCTCTATTAATTTCAGTAAATACGACTTTGAGCCGTAATTTGAAAAAAAGGTCACGAATGTAGTAAAGTTAATGACACCTGCCGGAAAACTCCTCCTCCTTGTCTTGTATCTGAATGTGCATTGAATAATCCACATTTCTTGAAGCGCTGAACTTGAATTTTTCGTCTATTTTTGGATTAAGTAATCCCTCCCATTCCCATCAGTGATCCCAAGAATGGGGGTAGAACCAACTGTTTGAAAATTATTGAGTGATATATCGTCGTTTATTATTTTTCTAAGACGAAGTGTTCTGGACACCCAGTGACTACAAAAGGGGGGTTAAAACCAACTCTTCGTAAGTTATCGAGTAATACATCGTCGAACATGTTTTCTGAGAAACTGAACTCAAATTTTCAAGCCATTTTTGAATTGAACCCATCACAGGGCCCCAGAGATGTCACAAAAGAGGTTGGATAAGTTTTTCACGTTTTACAAAGATCTTTATGAAATTAAAAACAGAAAAAATAGAAATCTTAAAATTGAAACACCTTTTTATGACTTAGGCTTACATTCGAATTTTAATTGAAGAAATATTCTTTCAAAATTAGTTGTTTAATAAATTGAAAGTTCGAATTATGATGGAATTCGCAATAGTCGCTACATCGGGACCAACATTCATTAACTGTGTTTTTTGCTGATACTCGTTCGATTTCTCTGAACTGTGCATGCAAGCTAACCAGATGGTTGGCTCATAAAATGCTAGCGGTTCAACATGACATACGCAATGCCACTTAGTACTTCACTACCTTTCCAAACTGCGGACACCAATCACACCAAAGCTTCCGAAAATCTTTGAATGGAGGAAAGTGAAAGGGAAAACATTGGAGGATTTCAGTAACTAGCGTGTAGAAATATGGAAAATAGAAGTTTAATTCTCACCAGGTACTTTTTCATAAAATAAAATTAATACATTATTTCATTAACATACGGATCAAGTGTAAGGAGGTGAAGGTGCAACTTGAAGTGAAGAATATACCTCTAAGATAGAATGGTAAGAGAGGACAGTCATCAAAGACAAAAAAAGCCTTCCTGGTTTAATAAATACCAACAATTTAAATAGACAGATTACTGATTGTAAATTTTTTTTTTTTTACTTTTATGACTGTGTTTATATTAATTTTTTTGGCTAATTATTGGGAATTTTTTTTTCCTGCATAAAACATATTTATATGTCGTTAGTTTTTTTCTCTTGTTACACTGAATTATATTATGCGTTAAATTTTATTTTTTTTATGAGCGACATTTTTTTATTGTGAAATATTAACTTGTTCTTTTGTGTGTTATTCAAAAAACTCCCCACCTCATTTTTTCCATTAATTTATCATTTCTTAGCGGACTAAAAAATCACACCGTTTTTTATTTATACGAATCAACAAACCTTACCAATTTAAGAGTATAAGAGAAATAATAATTTTTTTTTAGAATTTCAAAAAAAAATTGACTCATTAGTTCCAACTTAGATCGAACCCATTACCTGTAAAAATCCGTTTCTTTGAATTCTCCCATTATGACCACACAGCTACCACCTCTACCATTGAATAGGTGCTGAGTAAAATGATCGGCATTGCGGTGCTAATATCCAGTAATGGGAGAGGAAAAAAAAAAAAAAAAACTTTAAAAAATATAAATAAATAAATAATGGTACATAAAAATAAAAAATCTCGAAAATGTTGTTTGTTTACGATCGGCATTGAGAGGTGTTTTTTTTATTTTTTGCGTTGAGCATTCGCCAACGGCAGACACGCGACGAATTGACGAAAAATGTCACCTCATTTCGCTTTCGCTTTTTTCACCCGTCGAAAAGTTTCCAAATATTTCGAAATGTTGCCGCGAAGAATTTCGTTCGATCTCAATTTCACACACGGCATACAGTACTAAAAGTACTCGACAGTTTATTAATAGCGAGGTAAAAATTTATTTCAGGTTTTCTGAAACAAGGTCTGATGGTTGGACGAGCGAATTTCGGCCTATCGGACCAAATAGCCGCGTTGCAGTGGACGAAAGGAAATATTGGCGAGTTTGGTGGAGACGCTGGAAAAATTACAGTCATGGGCCACGGTACCGGCGCCGCTTGCGTAAATTTTCTCATGTTATCGCCGGTCGCAGAAGGTAAGCCTCCCATTTCCACCCTGCCCCGCTCACTAACCAAACTACCTTAATATTTGAGGGCTTGAGCTACGGCATCCGCTCGATAAGTTCCACTCTCGTTGTTCTCGTCGCAAGCTGTTTCAGATGAAAAATATCTCTTCTACTCATCAACCACGGTAAGCTTTTTTCCCAAAAGCGCCAAATTTTGAATTGGCTACCATAGAAATAAACGTTGATCAAATTCAGTACCAAACCAGTCCCTAATCGTTTCTAACAAACCCCAAAAATTTCAAGCGAAAATTTTTAAATTTACGTTAGTTATTGGTATGGCAACGTGTAGGGTTTGCAAAACTTCGAAAACGCTTCGCTCCGAAACTACTGCATAAATGTGAAAAATTCTAACACGAATCTGTAGGTCTTCGAAGCCTCCAACGCTAACCAAACGAAAGAAACAACAAAAGTAAATGAAAAATTTGCCGTTTTAGTATTGTGTAGATATTTCCAGGTTTATACAGCCACAGTGCACTCACGTATTATTGTTATTTTTTATTTTCATGTCTGCTTCTATCATTACGCAGTAAAGGGGGGAGGTTGATCAGGTGACGTATTGTTATTTTTTTCCCTACGTAAAAAAAAATAAAAAAGTTATAAAATTGTTGTTGTTGTTGTTCGTAGGTTTATTTCACCGAGCAATTTTAATGAGCGGTTCAGCATTATCCGAATGGGCTCTAACTGCCACTCCTCTGCACTACATTCAGTTAAAAGATGAATTTAACTGCTCGTCGGACGACGTCATCAACTGCCTGCAGCGTAAACGCAAAGAAGACATAATTTCGGCGTTCAAAAAGTACGAGTTGTTGCCGTTCGAAAATTTCACGCCCGTTGTCGACGAAATCGTCGTCCTCAATTCACCAGCCGACCAAATGCAAAAATACAGCCTGTTCAGCAAGTACGCGAAAAATTAAATATTTCATTACTCATCAGTCTAGTGTCAGGTCCATTTTCGACTTCTGTCTATGGTACTCAGCTCAAAAATATTGGCTAATTCAATATTTTTCGCAAATACGACTACAAGGGTGTCGCTCTTTGAAGAAACGAGGTGAAGATCTAACACCTAACCTATACACAAAACGATCAGTTCCTCGGTTAATACGTTGAGGAATTACATAATATAACAAACTGTTGACCGCAACTTCACTTATTGTTTTAAATCATTTTTTGTAGACCCAAATGAATGAAACCCGATTGAAAATGAAAATAAAACAGAGCGAAAGAGTGGGGATGGGCTGCTCCGGAGCTGTCTGGTTTGAAGAACCAGATTTTTCAAAATAGCTAGTTCCTGAAACTGCTCCGGTATGATAGTCTGCTCCCTGCTCCTTTCTGTTCCGGTGCTCCAAAGACCAAAACGAATTTTTTTCAGTTTTTTCTAACACTGGTTTTTATTATTAGCAACTGGGTAAATTGAATTCAGTTCATATCATTTGCCATTGACATCTCATACAAACAAAGATAACGAGAGAAATCACGAGAGAAATGTTTTTCGTGGAGAGCTGAAATTTTTGAGAGTTGTTGTAGTATGTTAGCTTAAAATTCTGTGAATATTTCAGCTCAATCGCACATTTCATTTTCGAGATATTGCTGAAATTCCGCCAACTCCTCAACTAGATTGAATCCTTATCATTTCAATTACTCAATCTGAACAGAATTTCAGCGATATCTCGACAGTCGAAGATAAGATTGAGCTGAAAATTGTTCAGAAATATCAAAATTACATTAAATAAGTATTCGGTAAAAATTTGATTAAAATCGTACACTTGGTTCTCGAAATATCGCTGACATTCTGAAACTAAATTTAGGTCATATTATTTGCATAGATATTTCATATAGTGAAAGTTATCGAGAGGTGTAGAGAGCTGAAATCTTCATAAAATCTTTAGTTAACATATTGCAATATCTCATACAAAATTTCAGTTCTCTGCAATTAACAGTTCTCTCATAATTTCTCTCAGTAACTTTCATTGCATGGAACGGCAAAAGATGGAATTTCAGCAATATTTTGAAAACAAAACATGTGAAATTCAGCAAAATTTTCATAGAATCGTAAGCTAACACATCACACACATCAATGTCTCCATTCTCACCCAATTTCTCTTGATAACTTTGATTGTACTGAAGGGAATAAGGAATACTACTTCTTCGTAGTAAGAATATTGATGACAGATACTACTCAATCCAACATGGTTAGGGTTAAACACATTTTTGGTTCAATGATTTTCATTTTAAACATGATCGGAACAGTTTTGGAGCAAGGAGAAGATCGAAAAACCAGAAGCAGATGAATAATTTTTCCCATTACTAGGAGAGAGAAAATCATGTCTACCTCATCCAGTGAACGTCAGATAACAAAAAAAGAGAGAGGGAGAAGGATTTTTTTCAATTCTCTTTTGCTTCGTTTTGTTCATTTCAAGAAGTGTTTTGCCCGTTTCCTACTTTCACAGATGATAAAAATTGGTAACTTGACTCCCGAGGAGGATAGAACTTCCTTGATGGCCATAAACCTTCCTCGGAATAACATAATTTTTTCTGGAAAATTTCATGCAATTCCATTCAGCATTCTAAAGTGATAGTGTTTTCTAAGAGTTTTTAGTCCATAGTATTTTATGATATGTAGAGATAGGGATGTACAGATTAAAATTATACTCTGTCTGAAATAAAGCGGGGTTTAAACATACATCTCTATTCTCCAATCTCTGATTTGTATTCTGTAAAGCTGGGAAATTTTGATTTTTAGCGAACGAATCAAGAGAAACAGTACAAATCATAACTCAGTATTTCCCTTTAGTAAACTTTTTACATATTACATCATAGAGAATAAATTAACGAGCATAAACCATCTTTAAAAAGAAGGTAATCTAAAAGAGAAGTTCAAATTTCACATGTACATAAAGGACAAAAATATTTTTGTAAACAACACTTTTTGATGCAGCTCATTATTTAATAATGTGAATCTTTATTTTTTATTTCTGCAACGCCATCCATCTGTTCTACGATGTTGGGTTGTTCTTTTATATGACAGACTTCTATCCCACGTAAGATCAAAAAATCCCAATGGCTGCGCCAGCAAGAAATGTAAATTTCACCAAGAATGAACAGAATTTTTAATTATCTTATGTGTATTGCTGATGATAGAAAAACTATACTATGGTTAAATTTTTGAGAAGTCCTAACAAATCACCCTCCACAATAGGTAGATTCTACAAAATCTACCTAAAACGGTAGTTGACAAAAATATTTTCACAATTTATGTGGCGGTGAAATGTGAAAGTCTCTCTGACATTAAATTGTTCTTATTTGGGACAGAGTAGATAGCGCACTCTGTATCCACTGTCCAGTAAGGAGCTTTGGCCCCTGGCTGCTTCACAACCCAATCCAATCTGGTGTTGTTTTCTCCCGATGCTTCGCACCTCAAGTTTCAAAAATCAGCCCAAGGATTATTTGTCTTCTCCCTTCTTTTACGTAGAGTTTTTGGTAGGTCATAAGTGCCAACTTTTTAAATTGGTCACAGGTGCGTGACAAAGAAAAAAATTTTTCTTAGCCCTCCTTCAAATGTTGCTCCCACTAATCATTGATATACGTGCTTATTGGTGCATGCACTCACACACTAACTGAACTTGACCAATATTATGTAGTAAATATATGTTGTAGAATCTATCTCTTGCTGAAGGTGGCATGTCACAACTTCGGGAAAATTTCACTACATGTAGATTTTTTAATCATGGTTCCCAGATCCAAAAAATACCAGCCCCTCAAATTTTAAATATAATTTTTCAACAAACTGAAGGGAGTACTTCTTCACGGATTGGACCGAAATTTAGTCTGTGGGTACTTTGGACTCATATCTCAGTCAAGTTCGATGATAGACCAAATCTGCCCATTAGTTTCAAAATGACGGCTATTTGAATTTGAAATCTGAAAACAACGGAGGCAAGGCGTGATTCTTTACAAATTAGGACGAAATCTGGTTCATAATACTCTAGGAATATATTTCGAACAAGTTCAAAGATGGGCCAAGTCAACCCATTAGTTTCTGAATTAAAGCTTTTATAAATTTTCATTATTATAAAAAATTCTTGAAACCTATAATGAACGCAACCCGCAATACACGTAATTTGAAATTCTGTCTATTCTAGGCGAAATTCACCTTTCTAACTGGCGTATCACCAGCATTTTCTGTTTTCTGACTGAGATGTTGTAAGTGAATATCATGTAAATATACCTAAAGAAATTAGCAAATTGATATTTTTCATCTGTATTTAGTCAATACATATAGGTACGTAATAATCTTGGGCCGTGTATACATGATGTCCCAATTAATACAATGAACCTATCAGAAAAATCAAGCGAAAATGATAATTGTTTTCATTATTTTTATGATGGTTCATTTCTATAATTGGAGACATCATGTACTTATGTAGGTACAAGCATGGAATATACAGAATATCAATTTGCTAATTTCTTTGATCATCTTTACTTACGTACTTGCCTTCCCTTCTTGCCATCCACACTTCAGCGTAGTCGCCCATCCTCTATAGTATGCACTCATACAGACAAAACATTTTGTTCAATGTGCTATGCACTAATAGTATGAATCATGGAAATGGCCCGTGACCCATCTGTTGACTAGGGCTAAGCCCTTAAAGAGGGGGAAATTAAAGCACAGTCTTCAGAGAAGATTATCAACATTTGAGAACAAACACAATTTTTTACCATCCTGTAACTCAGCCCGTAGTTATGGAAACAATGTACAGGTTTTTTTTTCTCCAAATTTTAGGAATTTTATTGTTTTGTAAAAAAGTACATTTATGGTAAATCTTCTTACTATAGAGGAAAATTGAAAACACTAAAATTAGTCACATGCTACAACTCCACCTGTTGAGAGCACAGGATATAGGATGTGGAGCATTTTCATTAATTAAACTGAGGAGCCAGTCTCCGACATATTTCGGCCGTAAAATATTTTGTTCCATTTCAAATCCTTACAGTAGAGGGCCATTGGCGGAAAATAAAAATCAACCTAACACCCAATAATAACCAACTTAGTTCGAAAGAACGGACCATTTTTAGTGAGTTGCGGTAATCGTTTCGTATTCTTAATTCTTCAGGTACGATTTGCTAGCCGGCGTAACCGAAGTCGAAAGTTACTTTTTGCTGGAAGAAGAATTTTTAAAATTGGGGATGTTAACTTCCGAAGGACATAAATATCTGGATAAATATACGACGGCGGTATTTAAAGTAAGTGTGCGCCAACGCCTGCCTACAATGAGAGGGCCGAACGTTCGCGAGAATCCACAAACCTCGCCAACATTCGCAACGACATACGCGAATTGCGTGCGCCTTTCGAGGGACGCGGTTCCAGGTGGCTACCTTACCAGACGCCAACGAACATTTATATATTCGTAACTTTAGAATTTTGCTTCAGAAAAATTCCACACCCTACTGAATCTCGACACGCATCTTTATTCAGTGATTAGAAGTAGAGTATCGTGCTCAAAGTCTCCATCGAGCTTCAACAGTTATGAAAGGTAAAAGGTCATATAATTGCTGGACCAACAGAACCGAAATATTCACGAAAAACCAATTTGTGGAACCTTTGACTTTGAACAACATTTGGAGTTGAGATGATATCGATGAGAACTTTAAGCATATTACTCCACTTAGTATGTATTTGCTTATAATCGACTATGGCGAAAAAATTTGAAAATCGGAAAAATTTTAATTTCTGGGACGCGTACTGCGATATACGCACTGACAAGACGCTGATTTTTTTCAGTTGAATAAAAAATAAGCTTCTAAATTAAGTGCTATGTCTGATTTTTAAAAGGGTACGAACGCAAAATTCGCGATACATTTGAAGAGACCTCTAAAAGCGATCCTTTATTCGCTTTCTAAATTTCAGAAGCGACGTTGAATTTCGCAGGGCACAGGGGAAAACATGTTTTACAACACCCCTTCCTCACACCACCAAATCTAAAGCTTGTTCGCATGAAACTCGTTTTTTTGGAAAACACGAAGCCGTATGCATTTTACAGCGAGATGCATGTTCATTTTTCAGTTGGTCTGTAGCTTGAGAATTTCAGAAATACAGACTAAGGCTAGTATTCATAGTCGACAATAAATCTTCACTACGCTAAGGATCTGTTTTTAAATTGCAATGATGCTGCGAAAAAAATAGAATGGTGAGAAACGTAGCTTCGTTACGACAAACTATATTAAAGCTACGAAAAAAAATTAGTTTCACTAAGAAATATAGCTGAAAACTGCAAGTTCTAAATAGACACTTACGTTAGTGAACATCGAACACTAGAGTGTCAACTACAACTATGAATATCGGCTGAAGTTGCCCTCGAACTGGCGTTCTTATTTATCTTACCTCTCGTATTTTATTTACTTCGAAATGTAATGGTTTCTCGAGTTACCTAATAGTCCAGGCAAATCAGCACAAAAATGCCTTAAAAAGGTAATAATTTGAAGAAAGTTAAATTTTGGATTACTCGTCGGCTTCAACATTCTTAACAACCACCTAAATGTCCCAATGCGAGGGATTTCTGCTGCAGCCAACCTTCCGCAACTAAATAATGTTTATTTCACATGAAGCCTAAGCGAAAAAGGAAATAAAAGCTCATTTTTTAAAAACACATTTTTAACCAAAACTTATTTACAGATTCTTAAGTCTACTTTCAATTTTGTTTCAACTACTTTTCGCTCAAATGAAAATTAAGTGATATAAACGTTAAAAAGGGCTTTGCCTCACCATTTTAGCCCCTCTGAGAGAAGCTAAAGTCCTTCGCATTGGGACTTTTCGGTGGTTGTTAAAAGGATAGTGAAGCCGACGTATATACCGAAATTCAGCTTTCTTCTAAGCTACGTTTGAAAACTGTAGGTAGCGTAGGGACAAGGAAGCGTTAAGGATTGGTGCTGATTCGAATTTGAAAATATCGGTAGTTTTCCGAATACCTGACAGAGTTGAACAAGCACTATGCTGAATTAAAATGACGTAGTTTTTTGTTTTTTTTTTTTCATTTTGTGCGAGTAGAAAACACCGGAAAAAGCATTAATAGAGACTATCGAACACTACTTGGGACACTTGCGTGCCAATTCGCCGATGGCGACGCGAGACACCGTTCTGGACGCGTTAAGCGATTTACTAGTGACGGCGCCTTTGCTGCAGACCGCCCGCTACCACGCCTCCACCCCCAAGAATACATTTTTATATGTTTTTGGACATCGCACACTCTCCGAGACCGGTATCAAGGTTAGTATACGTGAATAATACAGCTTGAAATTGCAGCGTTCAGTGAGGCAGAAAGGTGCCACACTAAAAGTATTTTTATTCGGCATTATTATTACGGTATCTTTTTTTTATTTTCACGTTAAACACGAAAATGATCTTCGAATACATTACTCCCCTCTCAGTGGGAAAATCCCGTATTGTTCCGATTATTTTCAATTTCAAAAAGTCGTTCGAATTAGAGGACGAGCCTCCCCGTCTGGGGCCAGATTTTTCAAATATCGAATTATCATCATTTTGACTCGCATTTTGTTTTCGAAAGAACCGACAAATTTGATATTTTTTGAATTCAGCTGCAAGTGAGCTAATAGCTGCTGAGCTCGAATATCGAAGCAGACGTGAACTAGTCAGTAACTACATGATGCCGAATGTCATACTTATTCCTACCCAAGTGCTAACTGTGATTTGAGAAATAGTTTAGAATTTCTTATGGTGGTGCCTTACATGAGATTGTTACTAATCTTCCAAAAAACGTAAGAAATACCTACTGAAGTACCGGTCAGACCAGTAATCAAGTATCAGAAATATGAACTTCTTAACGATAATATACCGGATAATAGGGAGAGTCAATTTTCGACGCACCAAATAAAAATTACCTTTGGTTCGTCGAAAACGCAGATATTCACCAAGCGCTTTCAAAAATAATGAAACAGGGAATCATTATTCGACGCACCGCAGTAAAATTTAACGAGTGTGAAATTCGGTTTCAGAATAGTGGCAGCCCCAGGCCTGACGAGAGGGGAGAAAGGGGATTCCCCCGGGCCCGGAATTCTAAAAAAAAAAAGAGAAAATAAGTAGACTTTCGTAGAAAATCTACTGAAAAACCCATAACAAAATTTTTTCGCTCGCTAAATAGACTTTCCCAATATTATGAAACCCCTTCCCAAAATAAATTCTGAATACTATATCTCCACATACATTAAATTTTTAGTTTTTGAGGGCCCATAAATTTTTTCGCTCTCGGCCCGAATTTCCTCTCTACGGCCCTGGGTGACCCTGCCAATCCTTGTCATCCTGCAAAGGAGTACTTTTCAAATCGCTTTCCTAGAAAAATAGGCAGGCTCGATAAACGCGTTTACACGACCTCAGTCTATGCGACTCTTTTCTCCAAAGTCGCAGCACGTCTGCAATTACCCATTGACATGAGCCTTTTTTGAATATGAAGATCGATGAACAGCAATTCAATTTTGCAGAACTGAAAAATATGCTGGCATCATTCAATACAGTGAGCAACTTCATATTTAATTTTAATTTTGCCAAACACTTTGCTTCTAGTTCGTAAACGAACTCACTAGTATATCACTCATCTTTTACTCGAAGGGAGACAGGTTTTTGGAAAATTTTGGTTACCTTACGGAAGTTATAGTGGCAGTAGTCAGACGTCTTTCTCTCTTTATAGGTTAAATACTCCCTCCTCTAGTCATGGATGTAGACTGTACTTCTAACTACTACGCCCGAGTGAGGTATGCGGAGAAAAACTTATCGTTGAAAATAATTTAGGCCGATAATTTTACGATTGTTCCGAATTTAATTTATACGACACAAAAAATAGTTCGTAAAGAACTAGTTCTTTTTTCACGATTTTTTTTTACCTTATTTTAGACGAATCGTAGCGTGTACGGAGACGATTTGCCATATTTTTTGGGCATACCGATTGACGGACCTTCGTATCACTATCAATCGGAGTATACGCCGCAAGAAGAGCAACTTTCCGAAGCGATGTTGAAATATTTCACGAATTTCGCCAAAACCGGGTTCGTATTGAAACACACCTCACCACACCACGTATCGACGCCATTTCAAAAGCGACGGGTTACTAGAAAAATCTCTAAAAAGGGATTTCCTGAACAGTAACAGAGACGGCAATGAGAGTCACCATTTCCAAAAGATGCTTTCGCGGACAGACTTGAAGGCGAGACTCCTGACGTCTAAAATTACAATAGAATTTCAATTCTAATAGATTCGTTTTGAAGAACTCGATAATTCCAAAATTAAGATCTGAAAAAATGATAAATGCAGCCTTCTCGGGCTCCTTTCTCGTGCAAAATTTAACTTTTCTCACACAGATACTACTTCCAATATCGTACTATAATTTTAAGGTTGTCTCAAAAACCCGATAAATTTTCCGATAAACTAAAATATTTCGTTTCAGTCGCTTAGCATTCGTAATTAAAAGTTTTCTAGTTTTCAAGAGGTTACACAGTTGACGATCACGATTAAGTTCTTCGATTATAACACAAAATTAAATATTTCCGATGGAGAACAACGAAGCTTCGATAGTTTGAACCGATCTTTTTTCCATTTTATCATTTTGTCGCTTTTCATTCAACACTTTTTAATCAAAGGCGCACGCAAAGGGCGGCATGGAAGGGCGCTGCACTCCGTATTGCGGAGAAAATCACAGCATAGAAAGAAAACGAAAGATAAGTATTCCGATGAACACGGCGTCATCTTTTATTTTTCTTGCCTCCCACCCACGATTTCAATCCTGGGTACGACCTTAATTCCAATTTTCTCTTTTGTGATGGAGCAAGAGTCGAGATTTATTTGAAATAATTAATTACGTATTTGCGATCGACCATAACTAGGTAACTAGGTACCCTCTCAGTGATTGACTAATTTTCTTTCATTCGAAACATTTCAGAAATCCTTACTCGTCAACCAGCAGTGAATTCGATTACAATCAGTACTCGGTAAACCGGTTATCGAACATTAGGTGGCCACCCTACAATTTAGATAAACAATATTACATGTATTTTGGTAAGTGAAGCCGCGTAAATACAATTTTCACGCAGTATTACCCGCAGCCACTATACAGCATAGGTACCTACGTCGTATACCTACATAACGAACGTATGATAATAACGCAATATTCTGACTTTAAGTTTTAAAAGTTAGCCTATATTTCAAATTGAAGGGACTGAGATATTAGAACTTAAAATTACGTTTTTACACTATTTTGGGCGTATATTCCATCAAAAAATTCTTGTTAAAAATAGAATTACGAGCGAAAAATGAATTAAATATTCAATAATTTTTCGTTGATAATTAACAGAGCAACAATTTTTCTATGAATTTTTTCCCCAAAAAAAGAATAAATAAAAAGTTATGGGCAAACGAATCAGATAGAAAAAATATTAAAACAGCAATTTTTCATCGTTTTTTCATTGGTAATACAAAAATACCAGAATCAACGTTAGTTGAAAGTTATTTGTAAAACAAACATTAGCAATTAAATATTATTTCTTAAACAATAAATGCGCTATCAACTTTTATTAAAACATTTGAAAAAAATTGAGATAAAATTATCTTTCGAACTTACAGGGTTGAAATTTGTATATTTCCATATCTCGTTAAGGTTATCTGTTCTTCGCTTCCATTCCCAATTTTTCATAATGGTTTGAAACCTACATAACTTCGTCAAATGACTACTTTTCTTTCTTTTTCGATCGTATAATATGAGACACGATTTTTTCACTTTTTGACACGAATGGCTGCTACAAGCCTTTTATAATTCAACAGTGTACTGTCGTATTTTCAAAGCGAACTTCGATTATCACGCCACGAAATAGAGCTGAAAATGAAATAGATAATGAAGCTGGCAATTGTGATAGGAGACAGATTTCACTATTTTTCATTTCGAATCAGTGGGAAAAAGACGAAAATGGTTTCGAATTACAATTTTTTGAATCTGGAGATTTAAAAACCAACAGAAAAAAAAATAAGCGTATTGTGGGACCGATTTTTGTGACGTTACGACTTCAAACGCACTGTGTTGCCACAAAATGAAATATCAAGAGTTTATAGAAACTTGTAACATTTTCCCAACTGTTTAAACGTTAATTATGAAATTATATTTGACACTTAGAGTTTCAAATGGTGCTTTTAAATAATTATTATCAAGTTTTCAACAATTTCACGAGAAAATTTAATAGGCCTAACGGCTTTCGTGTAGGAAATTGAGACACCAACATTTTTACACGAAGAATTTTTCTTTAATGTTGATTACTTTTGTAATACCTACAATGAAAAAACAATTAAAGGCTACTTTTTTTTTCTTTTATAAATTCAGTTTGTTGCCCATGACTTATAGGCATATTAGGTTGGGAGGGGTAAAACTTTCAAACAAAGAATGACGCCATTCTGGTAAGAAATTTGCGTCAAACAGAGCTCGTCATCATTCTTTGAGCCGGTGGTGCGATGTGAGGCGACGGCTCGGTGATGACAAAAGCCCAAATTTAAACGGCACATCGTGGCGGAAGGGAGATGGGCCCAAAAGAGAGGGTTTTTTTTCTCGTTACTCGTAATTACTACTTTATTAGCGAACAAAATGGAAGCGAAGAGGATAAAAAGGAACGCCAATTTTCTTGAAATCGAATCGTGGATTACGCGCTAATCGGTCATTGTTGTTTGTGGCAGGTACACCAACCCAGATCGGAAATCACTATCGTTCGGAGCACGACCAGTTTTGGAACCAGGCGGTGCTCCAGTCGATGAAGCATTTCGAAGACTCCACGTCGGTAGCCGAAGATGGCGGGCCGGAGACGAGCGACGGGGTGGCGTCGAACGACGACCACCGAAATTCGATCATCTACGGTCCCGTACCGTTGGACGGCGCCTACAGCAATTTCTTCAACTTGGGGGCGAACGGCGGTTGGCCGCCACCACCGCCACATTTGGCACAGCCCGGTGACGAACTGAGCGGCAGCAGTGGCGCAGCTTCGCCTCCACCGCCCACTACAGCCCAAACATCGGCCTTCACTGCCACCGCGCTCGCCCTCGTCGCCCTCCTTTTTCTGCTGGTGAACGTCGCCGCCTTCGGCTTCATCTTCTACCAACGTGGAAAGCTACGTGTCCGCGAGAATCTGTTTCGCAACCGGTTCCGCTGCAAGACAGTTAGCGTGCCTGACCTGTTCGAGGAGAACGAGAACGGCGACATTTACGCCGTCGCTGAAAGCCGTCGTCGTCGCGTGGCAGCAGGTGGCAGCGGAGGTGCTGCTAATATCGGCGGTGACAGTAACGGTGGTGCAATCGGCAGCGGCGGCAACGGAAAAACCAAAAAAAGTAAACATTCCGTTAAGATGAAATTGAAAAGAAGGAGTAACGGTGGTGGTGGTGGCGGCTGCGGCGTTTCAGCTGGAATCGATTACGACGGCAGTAGACGGGTGGCAAGTGTGAAACCGGAAGCGATCAGCGGCAAACGAATGCGGCGGTGGCCGCTGTCACGGCAGTGCAGCAGCAGCACTATAACCGTCGACGCCCATTCCAAGGTACGCGACTGGATCGTCAACGAGGTGGCCGCCGTTTGTTCCGCTGCCACTCCATCATTCTCGCGCAGAGCCGTTGCCAAAAAGAAAATGGAAACTTGTGCTGGTGCTGGGGCCGGCATCACCACCGACGTCGACGGCATCGAGCTACGCACCATCGAAAGATATCGCAACGTTCGTCCATCCAAAGTCGACGGCCATGATAACGATGTGAATGACGCTGACCACAACGGCATGGCGGATCACCATTCACCGATGACGCCAACACCGCGTAAAGTTTCCATCGCGATCGACGCCACTCCAGCTGCCAGAACCGGTTAGTATATCCATCGACATTTCACGATTCACGTATATTTACGAGTCTATCTTTCAAGCAGGCCCATTTTCCTCAACTAATGAGTAGCAGCGGCAGCGAAATCGATAATTTGAGGCTGAAAAAAATACACGTCTTCTACTCCAGCCAGTGGACAAGCTCGGTTTAACTTTGGTTTACCAGCCATTTGCTTAGTTAAATTTGGTTTATCCCACAGATTAAATTTTAGTACAACCCAGACTTGCTGATCTATGAGGTGCAACAGTTTGGTAATCAGCTTTTGGACCGAAAGGTTGACGGTTGCATTGACTGGAGACCAGCCGTCGCATCGTGTCGCCTCGTCACATTCCCAATCCAATATGGAGGTGTGTTCGTTGGCCACTGAATCTCGACCAATCTTCTACCCCTAATATCGAATTACTTACGTAGCAAAATTCTTTTTCAGGGGAGGCAGAAAAACAAAAATTGCCACTGAAATTTTTAAAATTTGTAACAGCTAAAAATTGTGGCATTATAAAAAATAAAAATTAATGATAATAATAATAATAATAATAATAATAAATAATAATAAATAATAATAAATAATAATAAATAATAATAAATAATAATAATAATAATAATAATAATAATAATAATAATAATAATAAATAATAATAAATAATAATAAATAATAATAAATAATAATAAATAATAATAATTAATAATAATTAATAATAATAATAATAATAATAAAAGACTCAACTATCACAATTTTCAAACTATCCAACTAATGAGCGATAAAATGCAACTTACCAATATCCCGAAAGAATCACATGTTTGGAAAAAAACATCGCCACTGCTGTAACTCCGCAGTAAGCCACCTGGTTACACGGCAAGAGTTTTGCAAATCTAAGTGGATTTAGGTGGCTGCTGCAGTATGCAGAAGTGTGGATGTGCAAATGCGTTAAATGCATATGCTAATGGTTCCATTTTCTTGGGTTGCAGGTAGCATCCTCAAGCAGACGCCAATTGAGGTGACAAAATCGTTGGACGATGGAAGGAAGGCGCTCTTGTGTGGCGCGCTGCCGATGGCCAGATCGAGAACGTCCATCTTCGACGGCAGTAATGATGACGACGACGACTCACAGCACGCTGTTGGCACCCACAAAAGTTCCGCTCACATTCGCCTGAAAACACCGCAGTTTCTGCTCGAAGCGTTGCCCATATCTCATTCGCATTCCAGATCAGATCCATCGCCCATGCAGCCAAATTTGGCAGCCGACTCACTCTATAGTCACGTTGACAAGCAGAAGAAACGTTTAACAAGTTTTGCCAGAAGTGGCGAGCAGACGGTATCGCACTACGAAGACATTAACGTCACCTCGCTGCCGGATGTAGACACGGACGTTGACTTGGAATATGTGCCACAGCTCACCACAGAGCAAACACTTTGCAATTTGGCTCGACGAAATTTTCCAAAAGTGCTGCCAGATTTGGGGCAGCTGCAGCAAAAACGTGTAAATCGTTTGTCACTGCCCACCACCAGTTTGGCTGCGGCCGATGTGTGCGTCGACTGCCACACCAGAAATGTCGACCAATCCGGTCGCGTGCGTCCAGCTCCACCACCCAGAATAACCTCCACACTTGGACGCCGACCTGCACATGTAGCGGTGCCAGTGCCAGTGCCAGTGCCAGCACAGGTGTTTTTGCCCACATCTGCATCCGGTACTGTCGACAAGCAACTCTCGCACATCTCTGTCCAGCTGAGGCAGACCCAGCCGACAATCGCTGAGGAGAAGTCGGCCGACATTATTCAAACGGAGAGTTGCCATCCACCATCTCCGCCTCTGGTCCCTCTTTCCACCCATTCTCATCCACAATGTACGACTAGAGTACCTCTTCTTTCCGATTCAAAAAGCTTGCACAAGAAATCCAAGAACATGAGGTCGGTGACGACGTCTACCACCGGAATTTCTTAACCGGCGCGGCGTGGCACCATCACAAATGGACGCTGCTGACTACCGAGTGAAATTTCACGCACTAGACTGAAAGGAATGAGGTATCTTTTTCGACTGGGAGAACCAATAACCAGCCTTCAGTGATTTGCTCGTACTATGTGGTATGCACTACAGGGTAAAAATAAAATTTAAATGAAAACTCGGCTTACGACGGATAGAGGGCAAGGAGGGTGTGATATACCATTTTTTTCCATATAAAATCGTCGATATCCACAGTAAAACTCCGTATATATAGGTAGACATGTCGCGATGATGATAATGCTGAGCAGCCATTTGGAGAATTTTCGTTATCATTATCACCATTCACTCATGTTTTTCAGTATAATAATGTAAACAATGTGAATAGAAAAAGTCAAAAGTGGCGTCTCATTATCATCATTTCAATATGCGTAGCAAGTATGCCTGAGTACACATTATACACATCTTCACCAACAGGTACCTACCATGGCAAGGATTAGGTCGTCCGAAAATGAACCTGATTTTAATATCGCCTCATCGTTTCGGTGATTTTTCAAATTTATTAGAAAAAGTGCGAGCATGCGTGCACGCATAAGCGTGAGAGACGTCGAACATTTCGATAATCCTGCGGAGACAAGTAAGGATGGACAAATTTTGGGTTCAAAATTTTCCGATCGGACTACCAAGTACCTACCATATTTTCAGTTCTAATCTTTTAATAAATTGATTTTTAATTTTCCACTCGTTTTTTCAATTTCTCAAATTTTGTATAAGTTTATTTTAAAATTTTATTTTCCTATCGGCTTCCTTCAAATCCATAACTCATCCCATCGGTCTCGGACTGAACTCGAGATTTTTGAAAAATAAAACGCGATATTAAATACTATGATAGCGCTCTTTCGATGGTTATCCAGGCTATTTTCGGCTCCTAATTTCTTAACAAGCAAGTAAAATTAAACATTTACAGTAATCAACTGAGTATAACCAGCGAAAAGGATTTGAGTACCGCGCACTTGCGACTAATTTGTATAATTGTGAAGAGGCGAGCCTAAAGGAAAGTGGATGGACAGTAAAATTCGTCAGGCATGAACTGGCTTTGGCTTTTTTTTTTATCGGAAGTATGATGAAAAATTCAAAAAAAAAGAGAAAAGACCCCACACAGCATCCCAATACACGAAAATATTAGTGGAATAAAAATAAAGAAACTTCATCAGACTCCAGATTAGAACTTATGGCTCGGGCATGCTCAGCTCCTATTTAACCACCGAGCCACGGCAGCAGTTAGTGAAATCGGTTTGTCACAGATATACAATCAGTTTTCATTTATGTTTTTTCAAGTATCAAGCTCTCCCTTTCACAATTATACGATTTAGTCATAAGTAGCACCTCACTGGCACATCGATAGTACCATCGCTGCAGATAGACTATAATTTATACATTGATAGGAGGGCAGTTATTGACATAATTATAGGTAGGTTAGGTACCTCATAATGGGAATGGGAGCTAATCGATTGCCCGTTTCACCAGAGATTTTGAAACTTGAATGCCATATCAAGCAGTTTTGCAATTGCTGTCATATTATGACTCCATGTTCGAACGTGTGCGGTTGAGAAGAATTCAGGAAATGACTCCCCCATGTTCCAACTTGATCCATTCTGGCGCCATTTGTCGGCTCGCATTTTCCCGTTAATGCTATAAGGCTGCAACCGCTCCTCATAACTTAAAACTATGTTTCAATCTTAAAACGAATCAGAATCCGATCCATTAGCTTAGTACGAATGCCTGATGTATGTAGTCATGTATTCGCGGGTCGCATTCGGCGCATTTACTAATATGTATAAATTAGTTCTACATCGAGACATAAACTTAATTTTTTTTTCTTTTTATAATTAGCTTATAAGAGATGGTATTAATAAACATATTTTTATTTTTTTTTTATGGATCGAAATAAAATGAAAAATGTTGTCGTATGCTATTAGTCATTCTTTTTTTGTAATGTCTCCAGGATGTTCAATTAATTCAAAAAATAAAAATAAACGATATTATTATCCTGTTGATATTATTACAAGTATCATAAAATATATTATTAGTATTATTAGAAAGGTCACAATACATATTTCTCCTAGTTCAGAAAGGACGGATAAACAGATCTTTACAGAAAAGGTATCAAGTAAAAGGGGGTTTTTTGAGCAGAATGCAAGAATACCGCTAATATTTTCCAGGAATGAGGTTTGGGAGTAAATATAAAGGGTGAAAACATTAAAGGCGTGCCCAGATTAACTGCGTCAAAATGGATAGGCAGATCAGTTGTTATCAATATCAACTGTACTGAATTCAAATTTGCAGTTTATTTTTTAATAAAACCATTCTTTGGACTCCAGGGGGCCAAAAAAAGGGGGTTAAAATAGACTTTTCATAAATTATCAAGTAATACAAAGTCAAACATGTTTACATGTTTTTTGAGGCACTGAATTAAAATTTATAGTTCATTTTTGAACTGAACCTCTCACTGAGGTCCAGGGCATCATAAAAAAAAACTTGGACAAATTTTTCATATTTTATTGAATTCCCTATAAAATTGAAAAATGGAAACATAGCGATGAAAATTGAAACACAAAAGAACTTGGATCAACAAATAATTTTATCCAAGAGATTGAAAAATTGCCATAGAAATTGAAAAGAAATCAAAGCACAATGAATTTATAACACCGATTACAATTCTTGTTGAGAATATGTGGATTATCTCGCACTGTCCAACTTTCTATAATACTTATCGTGCTCTCATAAATTTTAAGCACTGGAGGGCTGAAACGATGTACAATTCATGAAATACATCTGCAAATGCATCATTAAAATATTATACTAGGTCTTTGTTGCTTCGCATTAAAAATATGATGAAATCTTGAAACGTCAAAGTGGATATTAATTGATACCTAAGCATGTCCAAAGCCATACGCATATTCTGTCATTCAATGTTCACAGACATTTCCTATCTGTACATAATGCACTTGCTCATACATTTAGAATAGGTATGGATTGGTACATTAGAAACATGGGTACACTATTTCAATGTAAAAACTACTGTACGAGAAAGTGATCACCGACTTTACCTTCAATTAAAACATCGAAGAATTTCATTGCAGAAATAGAAGATCTCTTATACCATAAGACCACATGAGTTTATTTTGTGACAATATGTTTGTTCGAGTGTAAAACAAATCAAGATTGCTACTATGTACTGGAGATTACTAATATCATGCATCATCAAGTTCTTATGGTAAATTACATTTTCAACATTACCAAACAAATTTTCAAATTTTTATTAAAAGATTAATTTTTTTTTTAAGTTAAGCAAACAAACTGTTTTTTAATTAAAAAAAATTCCATACTTCTCAAGTTTAAATTACAATAAGTAGGTATCACAAGTTTCTAAGATGATTACAGTATGAGCTGGTTCAAATATGGTTTAGAAAACACTGAGAATCATATCACTCATAGTACATAACAACTGGCTACCATAGTCTTCAAACTTTGTATGTTTTGATCTCAACATACCAGAAAAATAATAAAATTTAAATTTTTTTACTGAATTCAAATACAATAGGCATTATTAAACAAAAATTATTTTAAATATATGGAAAAAAGTGTTAAAAATTTACTTTGTTTAGTTCACTTTTTTCTGAATCACTGCTTAAATTCATGTCACGTTATTATGATAACTATACTTAAAATCAAGGAAATGTACACCTAACAATTCAACTGTGGAAATCTATACCTAATGAAAATATTAAATTTTTTGGGAAGAAGGAATCACACTCATACTTACATTTTCTCTTCATTAATGGGAATTTTTACTAGAACGAAACAACCATGTATTGGATATCCACATCAACCTTCCTCTACATTTTTTCTTTTAATGTGTTCATACGCTGAAATTGGTTTATTTTCTTGTTACTTGAATGTATATCCCTACACACAAACACTATTGTCTAAAAATTCATTAGTGTTGACAAAACATGAAACTTTCTCTTCCTATTCCTTTTTTTTTCCATTCAACGTTGAATGAACCCAGGATTTATTGAGTTTATGTAGCCAATGTGATATTGAGTTTGAAAACATAGTTCTATTTTAACTATTTAAGAAGATATAGTATGGTTTTTCAGTCCTTCTTTACCAGATATATGTAGTCCTACATACACTTATCAAATATTTCAGGAAAACGTGGAAAAAAGTAAGTAACTAAAAACTCTTTTTTCCTCCAATGTTTTTTTTCAAATGATTCATCTTATTTAGAAAAAATTGGATGTATAAAATTAGGCATATTTCCTAATTTTTTCTATTTTTTGTTTTCATAGAAATCAACTGGATTACATTTAATTTGAAGACTTTCAGTTTGACTATTTTTTATATTATAAAACAAAATGTCCTCTTTTCTACCTATTAAAATGTGGATCAAAATTTGCAGTTATCTGCAAACCAAAGGAAATTTATAAATTAAGACGCACATGTGATCATCTTGACAATATAATTCAAGAGAATAAGTTACTGATGAGAGATGAATCAGTTATCCCTATAAAAAGTAGTTCAAATTGAAAATAATGATTTATTTCTTAATCAAAATAATTCTAAATAAAATCTTTTATGCAAATAAAAAATTAAAAAAAAAAAATTAAAACTACAATATTTTATAATTTTCTTGGTGTAGAATATTCAAAATTGCCCTATTTTATTGGCATAAACAGTTTATATGAGTGTAATAATAATTCAACTGCATGCATACGTGATGTCCAAAAACGTCACACTATACACAAGAAAAAA
This sequence comes from Ericerus pela, assembly GCA_011428145.1. Taxonomy (NCBI): domain Eukaryota; kingdom Metazoa; phylum Arthropoda; class Insecta; order Hemiptera; family Coccidae; genus Ericerus; species Ericerus pela. The sequence continues at coordinate 210,142 of WOFM01000220.1, read as the reverse complement.
CTAACAAGAGAAGGCAAAATAAAAGGTACAGATACCTACATGGCCAAATATAGGAAGATACATAATTTGGAGGAAATGGAAGAAGTACCACAATCAACAAAACACTAAATGAATCAGCAAACCATCCACCCCATTCCACAATATGTCTACTTGTTTAGGTGTCATGTTTATTTTTGATTCCCAAGCAAACAACAAAAGAGAACAAAAAGCAAAAAATTTGAAGTTTATATTACTCCATAATAGTCCACAAACGTCACAGCAGCCTTGAAACTATGCGATTTTTCGAAGGTGTGGTACGGCATCAATCCCAAGTTGATTCCTTGAAAGAAGCCCTGCTAACAGACGATGAATTGGTTCAAAACAACAAGAGTTGAAAAACTTACCAAAAACAATTAATTCAAGCACTTTTTCCGTATGCTCCACCTCACTGTAAATGTAGTGTCACACACAAATTGTGATTTGAGAGGCTACTGAAAAATAAATTTCAATTTTGATTGAATAAAAAGTCGCCACTAATTAATGTAATTAGATAGATGTAATAAAAAAAACAAAATTTTTAACAATATACTAAAGGCTTAAGAATCAGTACCAAACTCGGTGAAAAGGTGACGTATATAATGGTCTCAAAAATTCTAATAATGATCGCTTGAAGGCTTGAAACTTTAAAAATAAAGACATTTTATACATACAATTCAGACTGCTAAAGATTTCATTAGATATTGCAAACTTTTAATGAAAAATGTACAAGAACTATGCAAGAAATTACTGAGTTTAGAAAGAGTACATTCAGAGCAAAGACTCCTATATAGAATAATTCGAAAACCAAACAATAACTAACGGGCCTAGCCAGGCAGATACCAAAAATGGTAGGGATCATTATCTGAACCATCGCTTCATCGAATCACATTGTTTCGTACATAGTACAATATATTTTATAGCCATATACCTGAAAAGGGACAAGATTCGATTAGCCGCTGCAATTTAAATCATCATATATATTTAGGAGAGAAGCAGCAAATCAAAGGCTACAAATTCAAAATAAAAACAGTTGAGCAGTTCAGATATCAACCAAACAATTTAAATTTGCAAGCTAGGCTAATGAAGGAGCAACAAGTATAAACATGCATGTCTGAAAGAATAATAATTAAGCAAATAAGCAAATTAATAAAATAAATTGGAAGTTGTAAGGTAAAAATTCATAAAACGTAAAGAAATTAAATTAAGATGAATGACGCGAAGGATGAGTGACTTAAGAAAAAGATGAGAGGTGAGAGAAAACGAAAGAAAAAAAAATCAAGGTTGGTTATTGTGGGGACAATACTCGTATGAGGTAATAGGGGCTCGCACCCCTCAACGACAGTTGCTGCCCAAAAGCTGGAAATAATCATCTTTATGACGTTAAACAAATTTACACTGGTGCGTTTGTATGTTTGTACCTGTAAGTACGTACAGGTAAGATACATTGCACGGGCCGAGATCAATTACCAGATAACGATCTCGGTGATGTCACAGCCCGGTACCAAACGCACTGCGTTGTTTCTTATCACCTTGACAGAGGCAAGAAATGACGTAACGCATGACATAATATTGATCAAAACAAATAAAAAGAAAGATAAGACTCCACTCGATTGGACAGAAGAAGCTAAAAAAGCCTTTGAAAACATCAAAGAAACACTGGCAATTGCAACTCTGCTCGCTCACCCAGACAAAAGTCTGCCGTTATGTGTCGCAACTGATGCATCCAACTTTGCTATTGGTGCAACACTGTACCAAAAGGACAATGACAAGAAGTTACCACTCGCTTTCTTCTCCAGAAAGCTATCAAAAACCGAGAAGAACTATAGCACATACGACAGGGAGTTACTGGGAATATTTGCTGCGTTGAAGCATTTCAGGCACCAATTAGAGGGTAGATGTTTCACTGTGTATACAGATCATAAACCCCTAACACATGCCTTCACGCAAAAGACAGAACCAGCTTCCCTGAGAAGAGCTCGACAATTGGACTACATAGGACAATTGACTACGGACATCCAGTATATAAGTGGAGAACTTAACACTCCAGCTGATGCTCTTAGTAGGATCGAAGCCATCTCGGCACCGTCTCAATTACCTTACGCTGAAATAGCTAAAGAACAGTTAAGGGATGCAGAATTGCAAGAACTGTTGTCAAACGATGACACAGCTCTCAAATCGAGACAGGAAAATCCCAGGTACTAATGTTTTACTAACATGCGACATTAGTACAGGCAAGAATAGGCCATTCCTGCCAACAAAGTATCGCAAATTGGCTTTCAGTAGTGTGCACAATCTATCGCATCCTGGACCAAAATGCACTGCTGGATTAGTAGCATCAAGATTTGTTTGGCTGCGAATGAAGTCGGACTGCAACAAATGGGCTCGCAGTTGCCTGAATTGCCAAGAGTCCAAAGTAGGAAGACACACTCGTTCGCCTCTTAAATCTTTCAAACAAACGGAGCGGTTTAAAACGATACAAATAGACTTGGTGGGTCCATTACCCCCATCCCAAGGACACAGATACCTGTTGACGATGATCGATGAGCAACTCGATGGCCAGAGGCAGTTCCTCTCTATGAGATGACAGCTCCCACGGTAGCTGCCAGGTTATACGATTGCCCGCTATGGCATACCTGAAGTCATCACCACAGACCAGAGTTGTCAATTCGAAAGCTCGCTCTTCCAAGAGCTGTCTAAGAAGCTTGGTGCACAACACAATCACACCACAGCTTACCATCCTCAAGCAAATGGTAAAGTTGAGCGATGGCACAGAGCTTTGAAACCCTCCATCATGGCTTGCGACACCAAGAGATGGGTTGACATACTACCAACCATCCTCTTGGGCCTTCGATCTGCTCTTCGAACAGATACAGGACACTCTGCGGCGCAGTTAGCACTTGGCGAAGAGTTACGCTTACCAGGGGACTTTTTCACCCACTCGAAAGAAATTAGCCCCGAAACGCTCGTCCAAAACATATGGACTGATGCTAACAGTTTTTTGAAACAGGCAGATCATCATGGCCAACCAAAGATTTATGTCTCCAAACACTTAGCCACAACTTCTCATGTGTTTGTCAGAGACGAAAAAATAAGATCTTCGTTGGAGAAACCATACACCAGTCCTTATAAGGTTGTATCACGAGATGACAAAAATTTCGTGATACTAATCGCAAGTGAAGAAAAAACGATTTCAATTGATAGATTGAAACCTGCGTACCTTATAAATGACGACAGAAAAATGATCCAAAGAGCAACAAGGAAGATAACAGACAGGAAAATAGAAGAAGAAAAACAGACTGCACAGTCCGATACCATACAACCACAAAAAGTTCAGGATAAACCAGTCGAAAAAGGTGATAAATCACAGAAATCACCAGTAGAAAAAATAAAAATAAAAAAAACAGTGAAGTTTAGTGATGAGATCGTTAAAATACACTACGATCCATTGGCCCCCTTATGCCCACGAAAAAGAGGCAGGCCCCTAGGCAGCAAAAAGTGAAAAAACCAGATTCCAACTCGAAAATCCGAGGGATTAGCAAGGAGAAACTAAAAATATTCACGAAAGTTAATATCCGCTGTGAAAACTACAGCCCGCATAAAAATACGCACAAGAATCTGGGAATATTTATAACGAAAGAAATTCCGCAAATAAGCAGAGAATAAATGCGTACAAATAAATCACGACACGAATAAACAAACCCACGTGCGATATGGAAGAAAACATCGCAACGTGTTTCTATTGACAAATATCCCAATAAAAAAATAGTCAATAGATCGTGACGCCACAAATGAAGAGTGGATTCCTTTGTGAAATACAAAATTCAAAAGTACAAAAAATTCAAACACGCTTAACTCTGCTTATACTTAACAGATTTTGACCGGAAAACTTTTCAGCTAAAGAATATTTAATGCACTATCTCCTCCGAACATGTCTGAAATGAGATAACGACTTGGAATAAAGCTGCGATCGAAAATATTCTCGCAACGTTTTTTCACTCACCTTTCTGCTGTTGACTGTTTAACACGCCGAATTTTCTACCATTTTCTTTCTTTTTTCCAATTTGTTCTTTCCTTCCTTGTATCATGTCGTCCCCAACCAACACGCCATTTTTGACTCCAGAATTCCAATTCATCGTTCCGCCTGTACCTTAGCCTGTAAAGACTAAGGAACAGATGGAGCAAGAAAAGGAAATCGAACGAATCGAAAATGAATTGCTGATGGACACGACATCGGCTGCGGACATCGTCAAGATGATGTCCGCACCCCTTCTTGCCCTCATTTCACCTCCAAAGTCAATAGAGAAGACACCGAGAGTGGAGAACTCTCCCTTGGAATCCTCAACCTTGATGGCATTGGAGGTAAAGAGGCAACTCCCGGTGGAAGAGGTGCCTCAAAAATGCCCTCCCTTTGGTCTAACCTACAGACCATCGGGGATGTCGAACTCCCCGATGTTCAACTGGCCAACACCAAAAACCCCGTCTGGTCCTCCACCTCCACACTGTCCCCATCCTTACACCCGTCCGGCACACCAAAACCAACCGCCCAGACGTAGGGGGCAACAAAGCCAGGAATCTTACCAGGCCCGATTCAATGCTCGTAAGATGTCTTACGAGTGTGTGGGTGCCGCGGTAGGATCGGCCCTGGCCAAATGGGAGAGGGACCAGAGATAGCAGTATGACTCGATAAGTCCCCCCAGGCACGCAACTTATCATTTTTGCGGTGCAAAAACTGGAAGGGAGTAGCTGTGGGGACAATACTCGTATGAGATAATAGGGGCTTGCACCCCTCAACGACAGTTGCTGCCCAAAGGCTGGCAATAATCTTCTTTATGACGTTAAACGAATTTACACTGGTGCGTTTTGTATGTTCATACCTGTACGTACGTACAGGTAAGATACATTGCACGGGCCGAGATCAATTACCAGATAACGATCTCGGTGATGTCACGGCCTGGTACCAAACGCGCTGCGTCGTTTCTTATCACCTCGACAGAGGCAAGAAACGACGTAACGCATGACATAATTACGTACATGTACGTATGCATGTGTGTCTGTGTGCGTGTGCCAAATTCTGTATATAAACTCTCAGAACCGGCTCAAAAATCGCCAGTGTTTGCCGAGGATTTGGCTCTCTCATACTTAACCGTATGAAGTGGCAGAACACGCAAATATTGTTGAAGACCTTCTAGTGCGAATATCTCTCACGACAAGGTATTCCACAGTTATCTCATGTATATCAGAGAGAGGACCTCAGTAGTTTAATTAATATTAAGAAAATAGGATTTATAGAAGAGGAAGAGCCTTTCATTCGAAATAATGGGTTTTTATTAATGAACAATGATAATATTCATGAATTTCCATTAACAATTAATTGCATTACATGAAGCTGCTGTCAAGAAAAATAAGGTTTTACATGATTTTGCCTGTGTGCGTGAGGCAGCCATTGTTCAATGTTAAACAAAAAAGATTGTAAATCTTCTGCAATGCTGAAAAAAATTTACTTTTCAATACATACTTCTTTTTATTGTATTACTGTACCACAATATGATTATTAATTTTTTTATTTTATTTACTCCATATTTCATATTTCGATTACCTACTATATTTGTTTTGGTGTTAAATAATTCAATTTGAATATAATATAATATTAACCAAAATGGCTTAACTTCTTTGCAATGTTTTTTCTTTTTCTTTTACAGCCAACAACAACAAATAACAACTAAAAAACAACAACAGCAACAAAACCAAGACGACAGCAATAGTAAAAGTTTTCATCACTTTCTCTTTACCTGAAATAGGTAAATTAGCCCATTTAAAAAAAATGCCTTATATTGTAATATCATGTAGTCACACTAGATAAGAACAATGTTCCCAGACCACAGACATTTTTAACGTAAATGTGCAGGAGAAATAAAGTTCTTTTTTGCATAAACCCAAAATGAGTTACAAATACCGCCCAAAATAAATTTCGATGGAAACAAATTCAGTAATAAAATTCACTGAATAAATCTCACACTCGCAGTTATTTTTCATCGCCATGAAATTTTCCATTTCAAAGACGGGAAAAAAAACCAGTAAAATCAACTTAGCTCCCTTGTTGCCTCCTCAGTAAAATATTATATCAAATTTTACAACCAACATTTTATGGAAATATGGTGTTTTATGGAAATATGGTGCAATGCTATTCAGAGAAAGTAAATAATAAACGCACTGAACCGGCTATTCGATATTTTTCTACAGTAAATTGAGTGATTCACTATCGGATACGTTTTGTGAGACGCTGAATTTTTAATTTATTCATTTTTGGATCGATTCACCCATTGAGTCCCCTGTAACCCAATAGGGGATGGTGAGGCAAATTTTCTACTATTTTCTTGTGTGGCACATCTTCGGATATGTTTATTGAAGTGAAAAGTTTCATCTCTAACATGTGTGCTGTGGCCCAGGAACACTTTTTTTTTAAGGAGTTGAGTCGTTTTGTACAACCCGTTTCGCTTCAGTTATGGTTTTCTGTGGTTCGCTTGCGATATGCGAATCCTACCTAGTTTTATTGTTAAAACGAATGATATTGTATCAACATTTATGGCAAAAGCCGTATTTAAGAACCACATCTCAATGTTGTACGCTTCAAAACTCAGAAATTTAGCGGAGCAACCCTCAAACAAAAACATGAGAACAAGTTTCATTTTTCAATTCATCATTCCTGATTGATTAAAAATAACGATATTTGCAGAGATTTGAAAAAAACTGACATCATCGCAGACAAAATTGCTAAAAGTAAAACTTAACGAACAAAAATCTGGATATTTTGCAAAATAGGCACAATTGAAAATTTAAATTCTCATTTTCACACAACTGAAAAAAAGTATTTATACGGTCACGAGGAGGTATAGATACACTCAAGTCCCTATAACCACCGAACCGATGGAAATTAAATATTTTGGTCTTACTCAACAACTTTACAAAAAACAGTTTTTCCGTTTTCAATGGGACCAAAAATGTTTTGTAACATGTAAAATTTTCCTATCTCTGGAAACTTTTCTGAAATAAAGTTTCAGTTCAGGAACCTAAACATTTAACAATACGCGGAGAAATTCTGGGTTACTGCCCCTTTCCGAGACGAAGTAAAAAAATATTTTTGGCTTCATGAAACAAGAATGAACAAGTCGATGAAAAAAAAAATTTAATAAAAATTAAATTCAAAGCAAACTACAGGTATTTATTTTTCAGATCAAAACTATGTCACAGATTTACACCTACCAAATAATTTTCAGGAATGAAACGAACGGAACAAAAAGAAATATTACGATAAAATCGTATCCGGTTAAACAGAATCGATTCATTCGAAAAAGCATCAAATTCTGGACTATGAAGATTTTCAATTTTCATCAGAATTTCTTTTTTTCTTATTCTCCCACCAATTCCACAAGACTTCTTCGCTACGCTTCAAATTTAACTTTCATGAACGTAAAAAAAACACGTTTGCACCCATCAGAAAATCAATTCAAGCGAGGGTCAACAAACTTGGAAAAGTAATGAAATTATTAAAAAGTTGTATCAAGTAGGTGGTAGGTTAGAAACTCTGAAGGCTAATGAAAGTCAAATATCCATGGCGCAGTAAAATGAACGAAAAAGGTACTTCGAAAACCGAAAAAAAAAATGAAAACGAAGGTACATCACCTTAACAACAGGGGAAAAAACCTCCATCTGAAATCAACCCACCAAATAATTCAAATTAATTCGTTTATTTAAATACCTTTCGTTAATAATGAAAACACGAGCCTTTTTTCTGTACCTACGATAACAAAAACAAAAAGAGGCAGACGAAAAAAATAACCCTCTCAATAAAAATTATTCTCTGGCAGATCAAAAATTTAGCTCCTTCGTCGATCCACGTATACTCACGGATGTACCACAAAATATAAAGCTTTATAGCTCCTTTACCCACTTCATTCCTGCAATACCTCAGTTACGAATTATTCAGTCGAATGTCAAGAACGACTTGTTTACATCACCGCAGCACTGTAGCAATGCTTTCAAACTAAAATAAGGCCCACCCAAAATAAAAAAAAAAAAAAAAAAAAAAATGCAACAGCCTTCTAGATACATAGGTAAGTCGAAACACGTAAAACACACACTCAGCTCCCAGAGGACACGTTCGCTAAATATATCTACCGCTTAATCGTCGTATAAATTTTATAATGGCTTCAAGACACTCAACAAGCCATAAATATTACATCCCTGAGTAGCAAGGCAGCGATAGTTTACATGAGAGTAATAGAATTTTCACATCGCCCCACGAATTTCACAATGGGCCATAAAACTGTTCCCAATGAAAAAAGAACAAGTATTTTCTGCGGATATTCCACGAAGACGATATGTACTTCCCCCGCGCGATATTTGATACTCCACCACCGATTATTACCGAAACCCGCAAATACCTACATACTTCAGCGCACTCTATCGATCGAACGCAAAAAAAATTCACCGAATATGGTTTCAGCGATATCGGTAAATTCTCGTTCATTCATGAAACTCGGCAATAGTACCTCATTAACAGGATTTCAAAAATCAACGTCAATATTTTTCAAGTTAGAAGAAGATTAAAGATAACTAATTAAAGGAATATTAGACCAACAGACTCTCTAAGAAATACCCCTGACTTTTTGCATCTTCATGACATTATAACCAAAGAAGTGAGTATTAACCAAACACCTACGTGTCGACGACGACACTTTCAGTTAAATGAAGATTGTTTCTTGAAAACTCGAATGATGGCGCAAAATTAAACGCAATCTCTCGTTAATGTCACAAATATCAAGCAGCGAATCAATTTATCTTCACTACAGACTTAGCAGAACAAATACAACCGCCAATCTGTACACAAATATAAATTCGCGAATCGTAGAAAAGAGAAAGGGGCAACATTGAAAACAATTAATCAATTAAAGAATGGCAATTGGAAGGTTTTAATACACACTGCATTCAATACGAACATCGCACACACGACAAACCACACATGCAATAATCATTGCAGAAGTTGGCACTGTTTCCGCGTGAACTGAAACGAATGAGTAAGTGCAAATGAAATGAAATTCGAATTTATTTGCACCACTAATAAATTTGATAAAGAAATTAATGGCGAACCACAAATGAAGTAATTAGTTGCGCTGCGTACGTGTGTACACATATATGTACTTAACATGGCGTTGATAAATATACAGCACTAATGGCGCAAAATTTCGAATTACACGCATTTGTATTCATGAAACAAAACTGTCAAATATGTACATACTACGTACATTATATGCCTGGTGAAGGTGTATTATCCGCATTTGGCGAACAACATTCTTGAAATGTAATTTGATGTGAAATTCTCAAATTCTTCTCATAAATGATTCGTTGCGCCGTAAATATCGAAGAGTAGGCAATTTGCAGCGCATATCAGAAATAGTCCAACAAATGTTAAAATATATCGTGCTAGGCTACACTTCTTGTCAAGGAACATCAGTTTTTTCTAAAATAGATCATCATCAGGCTATCCTGAGAACTAATCGGTAAGATACTATACTGTATTATACGGAAATATATAAATGAAAACAATATCTTTTGTAGGTATACGAGTAAACGCACAAACGTTACGGCATATCTTTTGTGATTAGTTTCGAAACAATACGATATTTCGTTGTTCCACCGGCTGAATCTCTTAAGGGAACAGTATTTATGATACTGTTCAAAAAAAAAGTTTGTAGATAATTTGCAGCGTGAGCAAGGAAACTTGTAGGACCCTTAATTTGTTAAGATCACTTCGTTGCAATCAGAATTCACAGCGTTTTTTTTTCACACGTCTAATAAAACATTCAGAGCGAGAAGAGAATCTCAGATCCCTCCATTTGGTTTTCCACACGTAATTTACAAGCAACTACGACTAAGACAAAATTTTCTTTTATTTCCATTGATTCGTAAAAGTTAATAATTTTGCAACGCAGAACGGGCTATAACCAGATCAGTGGCGCAACCAAGTGCGGGCCAAAAAAAATAGTTAATGCGTTGACCCACCCCGGATTTCAGCCATGAAAAATTACCACCACCTTCGCTGTGAAATTTTTTGTTTTAATAGAAGTTTGACTTGAAAAACGGTTTTTCTTTTCACACTACCGCTCTTCTTTAATCAAGAAAGTCACCCCACGCCTTTGATCTGCATCTGATATGTAGTGATGTAAAAGATTAAGAAAATTAGGTATCAGCATTTATCAGGATCAAGAAATGAAGTATCGATACATATCAATTGATACCAATACATTTTACATGACTAAATTTAGCAATAGAAAAAAAAATCATTGAATTTAAATTTGAAGACAGAGAGTAAAGAAAGACAAGAAAAATATTCAATTATACTTCGTTAATGACAATCTTAGACACGTATATCTCATTTTTAAAGGAAAATACTTGATGTTACACCCACAAAATGTTCTTCTAAGAAAAAAACAAGCGCACTTTAGTGCTTACCGAGGTGGACTGAAACATTTAAGGTGGTACAAATTTGATTAGCTACAGAGTCTTCCTCTTATACAAGAAAAAAATACACTAACATCACCCTCCAAATAACAAATTAACGCAGCAGCAGCTCCATTAGAAAAAGTAGTTATCGAAAATTATAAAATTAGTCACTAAAGAGTTATTAATTGATCGTAATTGCGATACTACGTTAAATTTTCTAATTGTTGACGTAAAATTACGCAATTAAAAAAAATTACCTCTTTTAAAACCTAAATAAAATCAAATTTTCTGAAAATACCTAACAATCAATCCGCATGTCATTATTTCAAAATCAAACATTTTATAGCCAAAATAATATCCAAAACAACTACACCGTAAGTATCAACTGGCCGATCGGGGCCAAAATTAATAACATGTTAGAAAAGGTTATAATAAATAATAGTTACAAAGTACATTTTCTATTGATCAAAAATTGGGAATTTTGGAGCCATAATAAAAACAAAAATAGTGTAACTGGAAATACCATCGGGCCGATCCGCACCAAAATTGATAACAATTTATAAAAAACTATAATAAATATTTATGCTAAATTTCATAGCTATTGGTGGAAAATTGAAAATTTTACGGGCAAAACAAAAACGAAATAGCAATACCTGAAGTACCGTATGGCCAATCCATAAAAAAATCAATAGGTCCTAAGTAATAATGTTCGTTCCACATTTCATAACCATCGGACAAAAATTTCAACCTGTACCGTATAACAAGAATTGGCTTATGCATTATATATATATATATATATATATACACACACAAGCTCTGGATTTTTGCTGGCATATGGGTAACACTGTAGAATTCATTGTTTTATCAGAAGCAACAAAAATTTTTTTTCGGTGAATGTGTGTGCCGGTGTGGGTGGTGGCACACGCACATTGAATGTAAGGGAAAATATTGGCGAAATAATTTAGTGGAATAATATTATGAAACAATTTTGACAAATAATTTTGGTTGGTTTATATGTTTATTATAGTGATTTGAGTTTCTCTTGCTAAAATTTTCCTTGAGTTATGAAACAAAAAATATACCCACCCAGATTTTCAATAGAACGCCTACTTAATAAATATATATTTCTCTGGATTGCAGAGACGATCGAGAGAAAAAACTATTATGGGCAATAAAAAGCGATCTGATTGTATGGATGCACACTGTGCATGGACATAACTACACACCTACTCACACAGACACCTTTTTTCCTACTCTCTTTCTTCTCTCCTTCACATCGAGATTCATGCCAGCAGCCTTCAGATTTTCATTTTCACCCCATAGTGAAAATAAAAATGTGTTTCACATTAAAAAGTAGGGAATCCAAAAGGTAACAAACATTGCATGCCAGCAGATTACCCCTTCCATATAGGTTTTTGAAGAAAATTTACGCATTAAAATTGATCTGATATCAAAACTCAAGGGTGAAGGAGTGATCATTTTTTATCTCACAATCCTAGTAAACTTTTGTCACTATTAGCTGAAATTCGTATGAATACGTATTATGAACACTCCTGGAGACGTCACTTCACAGTGCTTTGGCTTGCGCCAGCACTGCATTTTTGGTGAAATAGTTGAGTAACACTGTAGAATTTGTTGTTTCAGTGGAAGTAATGAAAAAAAATTTGTTTGGGTATGTGTGTGGCCGTGTACTAGGTAGCGTCACATGCGCATCAAATTTAAGGGAATAATATTGGCGAAATAATTTTGAGGAATTCATTTTGTCGAATTAATTTCGGCTGACTTACACATTTATTACAGTGATAAACACAATTTCTATAATACATGGTACGGATCACAATTTTATCTAACATTTTTCAAATTTGGTTTGATTAATCGAATCTAGACAAGAATAAGGCCTATTGTTCTTGGCTCAAATCAACTGGATGGTAAGTCCGGTACATCTTATTATGTTGCGTCTTTGGGGCTTCAATGGCTATAAAATGAGTAATTTTCAAGCAATACCTAGGCACAAAATTTGGTACCGACATTGAATATATTAAGCGCTAACATTCTACAAAATTTAGTTACAATCAGCTGAACGATTCATCCGTAGAAGTGATTTGAAAAAATTTCAAATTAATGCTAAGAAGAAGAGATAGATTCTCGATGAACTAACGAAGCTTTTCGGAAAGCAGGCTTGCTGTTTATTTAGTCAATCACTGAATTAATCTAGTTCATATTTTAAAACTTCACAATTCAATTCATTACACTTTATTAAATGTAATTTTCACCCAACATTTTGCCACATAAATTTGATATTTCAACTTTTTTATAGTATTTATTTTTTTGTTTACTTATTTGTATTATTTTACTTAGTTTTTCTTTTGGTAAAGAAAACTTACATTTTCTAGCCTGACTAGTTGTGCTATAGATTTTTTTTTCACATTTTTTCATTTTTCAGCTTTTCATTCCAGTTTCCTACACAATTATCTTCATTATTTCGATTTTGACATAGCAGCAATTGATAGGTACTGTTTTTAAGTATTGATACTGATCGATACCTTTAAGTAAGAATAATTATCAATTGATACTTATACTTTTTTATCACTAATCAGATGGCCCATCCTAGGGGTACGCAAAAAAAAAAGATGGTTACGCCACAGAATCAGGTTTTCGAATAACCTAAGAATTCTAAGAAAATCGTTTCAAATATTGGTCACCATTAACCTAGCTGAAATCGTTCTCTCAGTACAAAGGAACATCTCAATACTTTTGATTCCAAAAACCGCATGGTACAAACAATAAAAAAAACAAAGTTTCTTGAAAGCTATGATCTATTTATACATAGAAACGATACACTTATGAAATACCTATCCTATGTCTATGATTTACGTATGGGTTCATTCGTATGATGCTACAACTTACAAAAACACACATAAATGTGACATGATAATGAATTATTGGAAACGAGGAGTGAATGAAAGAAAAAAAATGAATGTGTCATAAGACAAGCAACGGACACGAAACTTTTCACAAGATATTGCTGAAATACCCCTGACTCAAGTAATTTTTCATTAAAAATCAATTATGCCCCCAAAAACCTTATTTTTTCATTTTTTCCAAAATATTAGTAAACAAAATCAGAAAACATACTTGATGATATTCACATAATGAAATATGAGAAGTCAAAATTTGGATCCCTTTTGAAATCCTAGAATCCTAGGGGTCAAATAATAGATTGAATGAAAAAATGAATGTGAAATTCAAAATCAGCACCCCAAAAAATCAGAATTTGACCTCCTTCTGAAGCCTCTGGAGGTCAAAGATGGGGTTGAATGAAAAAATGAACGTCAAATTTGAGATCAGCGCCCAAAAAACATACCCGCTGATGTATTACAGTATAAACTACAAAACAAGAATAGATAATAATCCAAAAGCCCCTTTTTTTATCAGCTGAAATCTGGATAACCTGACTACTGTCCTGAGTATGAAAAGGTAGCACACGGGGTGTCCTAAAAAATTTAGAGTCAAATAAACACTTCGGCAAGCTACTCAGGCGTTTATAGATTACGATTGTAGCAATGTGAATACTACATGTTTGAATATTTACTCTTTGATCAGGAATGTAGACTTAGGAGATCTAAATGAGACCTGTATCAGAAAAATTGGTCCAGTAGTTCCAGAGAAAAAAGAGTACAAAAAACTGCTTGTCTATTAAATGTATAGATTTCACTTACTAGTAAATCAAACAAACTGAGGATTCTTTGGAGAAAGTCAGAAAAAAATTATAGTAGAGAGAAAAAATGAGAAAATTTTTCATTTTAAACTGTTTAGCTTCATATGGAGGTTTGTGTACGTTCACCGACCTCCCTTCGTTTGATAAGTGCGATGGTATGCGACTGGACAAATGAGAATTTTCAACAACACCTTGTTCCCGAAATTATTTTAAGAAATTGGACGTGACATGTGCCCAAAGGAAAATTAATAAAAAAAGTGCTTCCCTCTACTTACAAGCCTTCAATTTAAAGTTTCAGCACGCTGCTAAAATGACGATACCGCTTACTCGGCAAACATTTTGTAGGTCAGATATCAAACCCTTACTTCGCGTAATAGCATCTATCCATTTCTTCACCGCAAGTAAAAAATAAAATGAATAAATAAAAATCATACCTCGTTTTCTTATTCCCTCACCGAATGGTGCCATATTTTAACATACAGTTCTTCAACAAATTTTATTCAGTCTTCGCACGCGATTGTGCGTGACCATTTGAGAAGGAGCTGTGTTTTCATAATTCTTAACACCTATTCTTCTGTTATAGGCTTCTCTGCTTTCTTTGGTCTTCTGTTCAATCATCAAACATGACATATAGTCTATCCACAAAATACATTTCTTAAAAGACTACGATGTCACAAATATCATTACATAAATAATTCTTAGGTAGGAGAAAATTAGTACCTATTCAATTTCTTCTTTTATTTTCCGTACAAAATTGTCAATAAGAATGCAGACTTCATAAAACTTTTATATAAAAGTTGCAAGTGCATTTAATTTTAGTAACACACTCAAAGAAAAATTTCAAAAGGTATAAAAACAATATATTTACCTCTCTCCAGCCTTATTCTTACACAAAATGAAGAATTAACATTTTTCCAGTACATAGTAGGTCCTTACATTGAGTTTTGTAAAAAACATTTCGAGCAGAATTAGTCTTTCGTTCGAATATTTTTTATACAGGGAAACGTTGTGGCATTGATATCTCAATCGCTTCAACATTCTGGCTCAATATATTGGAAATAAATCATTTAGTCTCATACTCCACAAAAAAATAAAACTCAATGGATTAGAATTTCAAGAAAAAATTTAACGGTAGATGCAAGTTTCAACTGAACAGATTGGAATTTTGGCTGGTTTTGTTCACACAGACAAGCTTCATAAATTTCATTTTCTCATACGAAATGACTAAAATTATAAAACTCAAGTAACATGTATAGAGATAAACATATTTTTGCAACACCTGCCGATAAACAACATTTTTACACGCACTTTGATGAATAAAACAGAAGATTTTAGAACCATTTAGAACCGATGTATAAAAGACTTTATACATGCACTTGGCGCATTTGACATTTTATACACTGGTCCTACTTACAGGACATAGCCTTCATTGTAATTTTCTCTAATTTTTTTTATTTACCCTTTTTTTCCTAAAAGTTTCTCCGTTGTGGAGATTCAAATCAAACCTCTGACATCGATATTAGAGAACCAGTACAGTAACCACTAAGCTAGTTTGATTGAAAATTTTTCGCTTATATGTTTCCTAATTGCAAAAATATTATTCATTTCATTTTTTTTTTATAGATGAGGCGGTGTTGCAAAAAATAATGCGTGACATACGTGTATACCGTATAGTAGGTGACTGATCTGAGTGTGATGTTTGCAGCATGAGCCAAAGACGAGTGATGCAAACATCACATTCTGATAAAATTCACCTGGATTATACACATGTATCACAAATAACTATTTCAGAAAGAAAAACTGAATTAATCATTTTTACCGAATTCCGATTTCGAACATTCAATCAAAGAATTCAATAATACATATTTAAAAAAAATTTTAAAAATAAGAACCAACAATACCTATTGAAAAATAAATTTCAATTAAAAACAGGCACCATAAAAATCCTGAAACAATGTAAGGTTATTTTAGGTATCCTACTGGTACATAGGTAATCGAACCACAACTAACAGGAGCCTAACTCAATCGCCTCCAAAACACATTTCTGTATTGACTGAGTTACGAGTATCGATGTTTAGAGGTGAGAATAATAGCCAACATCTATACGTAGCCACCACAACACACCTTTCTAGTACAGTGGAGTGCAATATGAACAATGAAAGTGGAGCGAATGAAATAGTGGGTGCGTGTAGATGTTCCCCTCCATACATCTCCACCACAGACCAGTACACACTACCATAACCACTAGTGTGTTCAACGCCATCACATTGAGGGTTAACGTGAATGGCAAACTACAATCAGCAGATGTGTTATAGAGAGCGCGCTGGAGCTTGATCTCTCAAATCACATCGAGGTCATCACTTGAGATATCCTACTGGTACAAGGAATGAAACCACTAATTGAAAGGAACCAAAAATTTTCTCCAAAACATAGTACTGTACCAACTGGGCTACAAATACCTATATACGAAGGCGAGAGTAATACCCGACACTTGTGTGTAGCTGCCACAATTAGTATATCTTACTAATTACTTTTGGTCCCATGGATAAAAATCAATAAAAATTTGCAAATGAAGTTATAAAACCAGTTGCTACCATTCAAAAACTATTTTTAAAGAGTCCTTATCTAAAATTACTCATACAGGAATTGAACAACAAAATATTTTAAAAATTTCCAGAGAATATCATAAAACAAAGTTTGATAAGATTTCATATTTGAGTTAACTTCCCCTTGATCCGTCAAGTACTATGATTATAAAACAATTTTTTTTTTTTTTTTGTTTTTTAAACCAATGATCCAAGCAATTTGTTTCAAAGGTCATTTGGAAAAAATTCTCAAACAAACACTTTTGTGTACATAAAACAATTTGATCACACAACCTGATTCTTAAAAAAACCTAATAAAAAATAAGTTTACGTTAAAAACAAATTTTTAAAAGATAAGCTTTTGTTCATTTTTTCTGGCTTTAGCTTCATACAAAATAAATATTATTTCAATGCGGAAAGTTGCTGCAGTATTGGTATATTTTAAAATCGCAGGGTAGTGAGCAGAATAAAATTTATAATGATACAAGTTTACACTGTCTATATAAATCACACTGAAGAGCTGTAAATTCAAAATTCTCAAATGGTGTTGACCATAATCATTCAACGAAACAAATAATTTGAGAACACATAAAAAAAACAAAAACATCTATGAGAAATTTGAAATAATTTATCCAAATAAAACACCAGCTTCACTTGACTCACATTCTGTATGTAAAGAGAAAATATCATCTAAGATGTTTTCATTTTTTGAATTTTTCAACATGATAAAATTTGAAACTATGTCAGAATATTTATGTCTGGAGGAAAAAATAAATTCTGGAATATTGTGCATTTGAAATTTAAAACATTTAAAAAGGATCTGTAAAAGTAGAGATCCGTTTGAAATTTAAGTCAAATTTCAATATGAATCTATTTGTGATTGGAATCAAAAAATTCGTGACTTACCCATCCCTACAAATACCAAGATAATGAAAAGAGTAGAAAAATTAATAAACATCAAATTCTAGGTACCAAATATACTTCAACACTCGCCTGTTACATTACAGGGAAAGAAATAGAGATAAAAATTGAAAGTAGTAAAAAGGGAGACGGGTAGAAATATTTTTTCTATTTCTCTTTCATTCTATCCTTCATTTGACAACTGAAATCATTTACTTAATTTTATGAACAAATATATACACAATTGACAATACTGCTTAGGACATTGAGGACTGATCGTAATTCATAATAGTAAACCTAGTTTATTTTCATGGTAAAAAGATGAGCTTGCCAATGGTGAAAGAGTCACACAAATCTCTTTAGTAGTTCCAAAGATTACCCATTATAATATTATGTACCCATACAGAACATGACGCAAAAGAATTACTCATTTGAAAAAAAAAAAACTTATAAAAATAGTGAAGTGCTTCATATAAGACTGCACTGAAGAGTTAGTTCAATGTAAATGAAAAAAACAAAATTAATAAATATTTTTTTAGGTAAACACTTTTATTTAATTAATGCGGTAAAAAGGAAATAGCTCCCTAAAAATAAGAAAAGAAATAATTTTTTTTTTTTATTTGTATCATCCACAAATGCTATTAAATAGAAATGTGAGGTGGACAAGCAAAAATTTTATGTATCCAAATTTATCCTTGCCATTCCATGCCAACTCAATTCAACCTATAGGTAATTACAGTTCTTTACTACTTTTTAAGAGTATCTGCCCCATGCTATAATCACGTGATATCCTATTACTTAAATAAAAAAGCATAAGATATTTTTTTAGCCAAAGCGGAATATGGTATAAGAGAATTATACTTATTTGATAAAAACCCATTTTTAACCTTTCTAATTTACTATTTTTCAGATAATAATGGCCTATCCAAATTGTCAGAAACATATTGAACCTACTTTTATTGTGATCCATAAGAAAGACACTAGTTCTGAGTAAACAAAAATCTCTCAGTTGTGAAAATATCAAAAATATTACCTTCTCTGCAACAGAGAGTAAAAATATAATTTTCACAATACACGTTACAAAATGCGCGATTAGATATTTGTTTTGAAGGCCCAAAATGCAGAATTTCTGACCAGGAAAAAAATTTTTTTTATAGCAAGCAAAAGTCAATACTGGGAGCAAAACAAGTATTTGCTCCCACGATGAAAATTTTTGGCTCCTCTTTTCAACCAGTCAAACGCCTTCACTCAACGCGCATATACTGTGAAAAATAGAGTTCACAACTGGAGCACAATGTGAGCAATCTGACCTTGACTCGTGCAATTTACAACACTCACTGACAAAACAAATTACAACTTTTTGAGAATCACTCACTTTGTACTCTTATAAGGAAATATACTATTTCCTAGCTAAACAACCAAATGAATAGCTGATGTCTATTACCCCTTTCACAACTAATTTTTTGATAAATTGATAAATTTTTTTCTATAATATTCATCAAGCTATCTGATGCCTCAGAAAAAACATACTCATACATCAAATTTCCATTCCTGCCTTGACAAAGACGCAAGAGTTTTAACGATGGGACATATTTATTTTATCAGCCATGTAGGTGTGTAGGGACTCAATATGTATGAGGTTTAGGGGCTCGGATCCCTGATAACAGTCGCCATCACAAGGCAGGCCAATATTCGTCTTTATGACGTTAAACAAATTGCACTAAATATGTTTGATTGTAATTACTTGCACATACATGCAAGTAATATACGAGTACCGAATTGTGACTAATCTCAACAATACGATGATGTCACAATTCCATACACCACTATAAGAAATGACGCAACTGGGCCATTCACACAAATATATGTAAATACTACATATGTGTGTTGGTGTGCGTGTAATTAAGCCTGTATATAAACCGTCCAAACTGACTCTAAAATTGCCAGTGTTTGCCCAGGTTTTGGCTTACCCATATAATATATATAAAGTGGTTGAACATGCAAAATCTGTAGATTAACTTCTGGTGAGAGTATCTTTTGACAACAAGGTATTCCACAAAGTGTCTACATATTTTATACTATACTCCATCAACACTGTAAATTTATATTTTTATAGAGAAAAAATAAATTAATGTTCAGCCAGTATAATTTCTACGGTATTAAAAACCGAGTTTCAAATCCTAATCAATAGGCGGAACAACCAATGCAAATTCGATCAATTTCTAATAAAAAAATTTACATTTTTTATCGCTAATTTTATACTTAGCTTTTAAAACTTGAAATCTCATTCAAAATTAATTCGAATTATTACTTCCCTAAATAAAAACAAGAAATAAGAAAGAACCCTGTGGAGGGTATTTAAATTAATTTTTGCATCATTGGGGACCATGTTATTACAAGTGGAACAATTACTATTGCAGCAACTGTAAAAGCATTACATAAAAGGAATAAAAATTCTAGCGTAAGTTCAACCAGAGGAACAGTTTTCAAATGTAATGTACAAATCTGAAAATTCTAGCACACCAAGTTCCCTTCGAATTACACAATTCTTGGGCAACAAACTCGAGCGCGAAAGCAGACACTGAATTTTAATTGTATTAAAACTTCGAACTACAAAGATTAACACAGGATCTGATCTATCCAGACATGATTTCTTCACACATACACAGAAAAAAAACGACTTATCCGCAAGAGACCGTTTTCAAAAAAGATTCCCACCTTCGAAAATAGACACGAATACACATTCCAGGACCACCAGTGAACCTCATAACTTTCAGAAGCCCCCTTCCTCCTCAACAACGGATCAACAGAGTAAAAATTAAAAACAGGTTTGAAGGGTTCCCGGACACTTTCCCGAAAGGCTATTTTCCCGAATGTACAATTTCCCGAATGAACAATTTTCTAAAAAATTTTTTTCAAATGAGCAGCGTCCGAAAACTTTTGCTTTCTTCTTATTCATTTTTCTCTACAATGAAAGCATACAAACTCGGATGATGATATAATGGCAGGTTAGGCGAGGCTGATTATTATTTTTTTTTTTTAAAAAAGAATTTATTTTGTGCACCTTCAAGTACTGTGGCATGTTAGGACTAAAATGTTAATTTTTGTTAATTTTGGTTAAAGAATTTATCTTGTGCCTTTAGGTATTGACTACTGTGAGAGGTAATAGGTGAAGTGAATTATGTATTTATTTTTTTTTTTTTGAAAAATACTTTGCATTCAATAAGAAATTTTCCATTCGGGAAAATAGATTTGAGAAAAAATTTTCGGAAAATTGTCCATTCGAGAAAATGACCCGGAACCGATTAAAAGATAATTCGGAACGAGTCCCTTTTAAATTTCGACTGCTTGTAGGAATCTACACTCCTGTTACAAGGTTACAATCATTTACGACGACGATTTGGGTTCCGCATTTGAGTTCACAAACTCTGAAAAACACACTTGCGTAAGATTTCGACTTCGATCTGTTAAAAGTGAATTCATATTTTTTTATTCTTGCCACGAAGTCGTTTGTAAGTAGTATTTCGCCAACGCACCGATTTGAATGGTTTCAGAAAAAAAGAAAAAGGAAAAAACAGTGGGTGAAAAAAGGCTGATTCCAAATATAGACACGATTGAAAATAGCGAAATTTCTTATGACAGGAGAAACATAAACGCAGGGAATGAAATTATAATGACGAAAGTTTGTTCAGAAGGCAAAATGGGTCGAATAAATTTCGTTAACTCGGTTCCAAAAAGCTTCGAAAAAGGGGAGACAAAAATTCGCGTAATTGTCGAAGCGTAAACGGCTTGCAGAAAAATAGGCTCAGTTTTCCAACGTTATGGGGATTAGAAAAAGAAAAAAAGTTTGATGGTCGGGCCGTTGCGGTCGTCGCACGTAACGCATCGGTCGCTGTCGAATGAAATGGAAAATGTTCGTCGATTAATGCGATTAAACGAGTTCGGTTATTACTGGTTGCTGACAACCAGAAAAATACGCTGTGAGCTTTATCCACAGACATCGGCTGTTTTTTTTGTCGTTGGGTTTTTACTTCGAAATTTGTGGCCGGTCAAGATGGCGACTCGGCTTCGGCGGGACATGTAAAATTACGAAGTTGTCCTTGTCCAAAACGATAATCTAAAAACCGAAAGCGTAAGAGAAATAAACTTCTCAGAGCTCAAGCCACTCGACTGCAAGAGAAACACATCAGTTCCTTCGCTTTCTGTGTTTCACTCTTGATTCTCATTTCCAAGCTCGGCGGGCAAAGAATTTATTCACGAGTCACTGACTACCGCTTCTATGGGAGCGTCCTTTTCGAATATGTGGCAGTTAACGAACACCCGACTCCTAAACATCTTGACAGGGACAACTTATTCGAAAATTGTAGGTAATTTTTTTCGCAATACAGCTATTATGGACTCGCCAGCCCGATTAAAGTCATTTGGGAAAAGCGACCAAATGCCGCGTTGTCATCTCATTTTAGGATGGTGTAATTGTAACCGAAAAAAAATTTGGAAAATCTGAGCAAATAATCCGATTATCTATTTTATAGCGATCAAAGTTTCGAGATCTCCTTGACCCCCACAATACTGAACAAAGACAAAGATAAGTATGTACCTATACGAAGCAATTACAAGTACCGACACAAATAGTAAGTACTGAGGCGTCCGAAATGAATCGGCTCATAAAGTCAACCTTGATGTATATTGGTGTTTAAATGTTAATGACGTCACAATGTTCCAAAACTAGGACATCATTCAGCCGAAACACTGATTCGAGGGGTCTTGATAGTATGAATTCAAAACATTTTATTTTTTTTTAACTTTGTCAAAATCCTAAGGCTGAATTCTTCTTGACTTAAATTAGGTTCCTTGAACACGATGGGACACAGCTTACATTGTCTTCATATCTCAGAAAATTGATATGACGAATCAGCAATAAGCATGGAGTGTTGACAGAAGAGCCTAACAAAGTTTTCAATCCATAGAGGATTGGAACTTACAAAAATAAACAGCAGAATTATTTTGTCAAAGACTATAATTATGAAAGAATTACAGTGTCAACAAAGCGGATAAAGCAAAGTGTAAAACAAAAAGATAAAATAATAAAAAAATAATTATTGCAGACAAGTGGGAGAAACCATCAGAAAGTTCTTTTGTCTTCACCTAATTGTTTGTCTTCATAAGTTATGGTGATTGTGTTATGTAAAAGACTCCTATCTAAAACTTAAGGCTTTGGAGCTTTTGGTGTGTGAAAAGTGAAGTGAGAAAATTACAAACATAGATGAAATACAAATCTACTATGTGCAAAAGAAGGCTCTGCACAGCCTTTAACTGACAGAGCAATGCAGTCATCTCAAACAAAGCTTGTCTTAGGTTTGTCTACAACACACCAAATTTCCCTCCTAACAGATGCCAGGAACTCCATCTGATCATATTGTCGACTATAACATCACCTCGTAGGTGTTTATAAAAGATCGCCTTGAAGTGCGATATAAAACTGACAATACTAGAAATAACTTTTTTGTCGTCACTACTGATCCTTCATGACGAAAGAACATTTCTAATTTTGTCTTTTGTCTTCAAGTTAACCTATCCTGAATTCAAACTACCATCCTAGTTTGTCTTTAAAGGTAGATCTGAGTTGAAGTAATACTGTACATCCGCAGATGGTACACTTATAAAATTGCCTATGTGAGGACTTTAACATACAACTTGAGACTTGGACCTGTTACTATCCGCCTACACAAAAAGGACTGCTTGCAAAAATGAACCTAGTACTGGATATCATTAGAACAAGAGGGAATAAAAATTATAATTTGTTTTTACAAGTTAGTCTTCTTGTTGGCAAGGTTTCCCCACTTAGCTGTCTGCTCAATGACTTTTAGACATGCGATGCTGATAAAATATAAGCATGAAAATTAATATATGCGATCATTACAAAAGGACAACAAATATACATGTCGACATACAATAGCTAAAGCATAAGTGTGTATATGATAAAGCAAAATGAAATAAAACAAATTTGTCTGCAAACCGTAAGCTAAAGCGTAGAGAAGAAATGATAAGGCAGATGAAGTTGGCTGCATTGATGTCATTCAATGGGTTTTTACTCTCCATTGAATTTAGATTCGTCTTCATTTATTTGATGGTGCCAGTCTGTCAAATCGAACCAAATTATTTGTAGAAAACTGTCGAATTATGAATGTATCGATACTGTAAT
Organism: Ericerus pela; assembly: GCA_011428145.1. Lineage (NCBI taxonomy): Eukaryota > Metazoa > Arthropoda > Insecta > Hemiptera > Coccidae > Ericerus > Ericerus pela. The sequence continues at coordinate 186,219 of WOFM01000220.1, read as the reverse complement.
AAAATATATTAGAGTTTGCCTAATGAGAATCGAATTTGATTACTGTTGTCATGTATTCATCTGGATATAAGTTCAAATTTGGACACTATAATGTCTGAGTCTGTCTTTTAACTTTGAGAAGATGTCTTCATACTGTGACGTCATTAATATTTCAAAATAATTTTTATTTTGTCTTCAAAAAATCTCGGACTTCTCAGTACCTATTAAATGTTATGTACCTACATGAATTTTTAAGTAGGTTTTCTTTAGAAAATCCACTTATCACGCTCGGTGTGGTATTGGCTCCCAGGGTTGGGGATGGGTACGTTTTTTGACTCATGATTTCAGCAAAATTTTGGCACCAATAGCTCAAATTCATATATATAGATAGATAAATGATAGATTGATATATGTCAATTTCTTGTTCCCACGGTACAGGTTGCAATTTTCATCAGATAATCACAAAATTTGGTACAAACATTTATACTAAGCCAAGGATTAGACAGATTGATTTTGGTGTGGATCAGCTGGATGGATCTTCCGGTACCACCATTCTTGATTTTATTTTGACAATAAAATGCTTAATTTTGCATCAATAGCCACGAAATTCGAATATTATTCATCATAATTTACTGTAGTTTGCTACCAATTTTAACGTAGATTGGCCAGATAATATTTCCTGTACCAATATTTTATTTTTTTTATTGATCACAAAATGCCCAATTTTTGAACAATATATACGAAATTTGAAACAAATATTTATTATATTTTATTGTACCATATGTAACGCCAAAAAAGAGATAGGTTTTGGTAGTTGTTTCCTCTTTTTGACGATGACACTTTTACCAAGTATTTATTTGTGGAAAACCACAAACAAATACTTACGAACAATAAATATAAACTTTATAATTGAAATAGAATCCATAGGTATCCACACTCTTATGGTGGACCCTAACTTTGTGTATATTTATGAGACTTCAATTATAATTCAATGAGATACGTTTCATAAAATATAATATTTTTCATTTATAATAGAACAATAATTAGTATCAAGTACTAAGACTTAGGATTTTAGCAGAACTGAACATTATGTTCTTCAAAGTAATAGTGTTTATATTCTAGTTTTTACACAGTATAGAAAAGAAATTGTAAGTAATAGTGGGATTAGTTCACTATGATTGGTTGTTACCTGAAGGAAGGAGAATTGACATTTTACCTGCATTAGGCAGATATTTCTAAGAAATTACACGTGTGTGAATTTTAAAGTAAATATTTAATTTAATTTATCGTAGCATACTATCAGTTTTGGTGTGGATTGACTGGATGGTACTTCCAGCAAAGATATTTCTTTTCATTTTTAGTCTGGCTATAAAATGCTTAGTTTTGAACAAATATTTATTATAATTGATTGTAACATTCTACCAATTTTCGCGCAGATTAACAGGATGGTATTTGCTTTAAATCAATTTTTATTTTTAATGGTTTCAAACTGTGTAACTTTGAAATTAAGAACAAATATTTTAAGTAGGTTTTCTTTTAAAAATCTACTTATTATTCTTAGCGCGATGTTACCCCCAGAGTTTCGGATGCGTACATTTTTCATTTCATGGTTTCAGGAAAATTTTGGCACCAATAACTCAAATTCATATGTTTGTATATATATATATATATATATATGTAAGAATATGTATTCACATTCTTAAAATAACCACAGTTTCTGTCTGTGTTTCGCACTCACTGATATAGTGAGTTGCAGAGATCTCTCATATATATATTATATTTGTATTATATTCATCTATTGATAGATTTTAAGTATGGAAAGATGAAAGATGTGTCTACATGATTCTTCATTATTTTCTAAAGAGCTTACATATATATATATATATATATATATATTAAAAAGTCAATTTTTTGTTCCCACAGTACAGGTCCCAATTTTGGTCCGATAATTACAAAATTTGGTATGAACATTTATACTGAGCCAAGGTCCAGACATATTTATTTAAGTGCAAATTGGCCAGATGGTACTTCCGATACCACAATTTTTGTTTTTATTTTGGCTATAAAATGCTTAATTTTACATCAATAGCGACAAAATTCAGACTAAATATTTATTTTGATTCGTTGTAATGCTTCCAATTTTTGTATGGATTGGCTGGGCGGTACTTCAGGTACCGCTATTTGGTCATAAAATGCGGAATTTTGGAGCCATATGTACGAAATTTGAAATAAATATTCATTATAATTTATTGTAGCATTCTATCAATTTTGGTGCGGATCGACCAGACGGTACTTCCAGTAAAGTTGTTTTTCCCTCTTTTTTCTAATTTTTATGAACTTTTCTTTTTACAAAAATTAACCACAGGCTCATGTTTTCTTTTTTTTATACGCTTTTATTCTACTCACTCAATTTGTTGAAGAACACCGGATGACCAACTTCAGCTGCTTTCACATGTTACAACACACGCACGCGAACACTTATATCCGTTTTTATCAGTTGTCTTTTCAATTTTTGTTTGTTTCTGTCTGGGGAGAAAAAGTGAGAAATTTAATTTTCTCTTTCGCCTATTTTCTTCTTCAAATTATAAAAGCGTATTTTTAAAAACTCGTTTCTAACATAATTTACCATATTTTAATTCATAACATTATTATATTTCATTGGTTTTATTTTAAATTATATGATGATATACCATACTTTATCATCTTAATTTATTTTTTCAAAAAAAAAGTCTTTTATATTTCACATTGTCTAATATTTTGTCAGCAACTATTACACATTTCATACAATCATAACATACCATTAACGCATATTAAATTACAGACAATTAATGTGACCATCAAAATTCATAATTCTTTTTCTCGAAAATCTACCTCTTCCAGCGAGGCTTGGTTTTTTCTCTTTTATTTTTTTCAATTCAAAGTACAAATGACAGGATCGTAGGTAATTTTTAATAGATTGTCATGAAATATGTCGACTCAAGATCAGAAAAGGGCCCCAATAAAGACGAGTAACTTTGAAATGAATTCTGCAAGAAGCTTTGAGAGAGAATTTAGGAGCTTTGATGGATTTTATGAAGTAGTTTTATTCAATGTGAAAGTCATTTCAAAAGTATTTGGAAGTATTTATGCTCGCTCGAATTTCAGCGCTGATGAATATTGACAGTATGTAACATTCAAACATGCAAATTTCTGTTTGTGATTGTTATATTTTTCGAATAAGATTTCAACTAGATGTGGGATCTGTACACGTAATAACAAAGTACGAACAACATTTTTATGCAGATTTTCAAAGAAAATTTACACATTAAAATGAATCTGGTATTGAGTTTCAGAGTCGAGGATAGGTTAGTTTTCATCTCATGACCGTAGGAAACTTACTCAATTACAAGCGTTAGAAGAGGGAGCTACAACCCCCTCCACCCGCTCCAGTTACAAATCCAAGATGACCTAAAATCTTATACATATACGTGTACAATCAACGTTCGATAGGTGGCGAAATATTATGTAGAAACCACTATGTATATATGTATATATACATACGTACCTATACAAAGTAATACGCAGAGCATCCTGTTTTGTTCTTGTATTTTCTCTTGTCGTTATCTCGTGATTAATTCGTTTTAGGTGAGATCTGATGGTAGAAATGAATTTGTCATTAAAAAGTAGAGGGGGTCATAGCTGAAAATTTTTTTTCTGCCATTATTAGTTTTTGAAATAAATGACAAATTAAAAAATAACAAATTTCTCATTAATTTTAAGTTTTTTCAAGGACGATTTGCGAAAAACTAATGGCTATAAAAAATTTTGTTAGAAAACCCGAGCAAGTTTTCTCCTCTTTTTAATAGCATAGACCATAGCTTTTTAGCTTAAATAGTAGAGGAGAAATCGTTAAAAGATTTGAAAAAATCTCGAAGTATATTGCTAAGGGAACTTAAATTCCGCATGAACTAACTAAGGACGCTACTCGGAAAGCAGACTTGCTGTTACTTTATTTTTCAAGCCAACTTTAAATAAATTTTTTATGACAATTCATTATGAATTTCAGTGACACTTTCGTTTTAAACGTTCCTAATTTTTAGCCAGTATCCTGCCAAATAGTACGGCTTTTTAAATTTTTTTTTTTATATTTACTCATTTTTATCTATTTGTTCACTTCTTTCTTTCTTTCATTTATTTATTTATTTATTTGTTTATTTATTTATTAATTAATTATTGAATTATTTTTTGTTCCAGAAAACCTACAAATTCGAGCATGACTTGCTGCGCTCAAGTTTTTTTTTTCTATGCTTCCCTGTGATTGGTCCCTGGTTATAGCATCAACAGATAAAGAAATAAAAATAATGACGTGAAAAAGCCATTTTAATAAATCAATATGAGAATGAAAGGTGTTAAAATGATTCCATTTCCTCACCTTGATCTTACGCCTTCCGATAGCGATTTCTATCAAACATTTTCTTTTGGAAGAAAGAAATTTCCGATTCGTTTGGCCTTTTGCACGACGATTAAATAGAGAAAAATGAAGGTTGGGTTTAATTGTTGAAGAAGTATCAGTAGTCTATCTCAAATATAAAAACTGAATATGTAAGAAGTACGTATGCCTTACAAAAATTATTAAAATATTACTCATGAACGGTGCGAGCAGACTAGTACTCTTGTGGACAGTACATTCGGCATTATGAAAGGGAAAGAGAAACATAGTACATCCGATTTAGAGAAGCAATTAAAATAAAATTAGGATTTTCCTCTTTCAAAAAATTCGAGATTCGCCATTGATACTAACGAAAAAAAACTCCGAATAAATAATTATAATCCCTACGATGAAGCGAGTGGTACAGCACACACATCGTTCTCAGTCAAGAAAATCGGCGATCGTTATAGTCATATGTGGCGTACTCTATCGTATTGCTGTTAAAACATAAAATTTGAGCAGTTCCCAACGAATAACGCAGATGTAGTTCTTTATCTTCCAGGGAAAAAAAATTTTTAGCCAGAGAGTAAGTAGGTACAGAGCGCGTTGTGAAATAAGTCAATACTTTACGCGGAAAAGAAGCTTTCAAAATGCAACGATAGAGAGGCAAAAAGTTTACGACCATTTCTTGCTATGTTGATGAGCACGTCACGTGATTTATTCACGTTAACTTTATCCCCCGAAAAATCACAAGTGAAACAGAATCGAAAAATTAACCAAGTTGACCTGGAGAAGGGCACAGCCATTCGAGATGTTCCCAAAACTGAAGAAAAAAAAAAAATGAACTGCATTTGTAAACCATTGACGCTAAAGCTGCGCCTATATAGCCAACAGCAAGCAGCAGAAACGAAATATTTTATTTGTGCTGTTTGATGTTCACAGCAAATTTATCACTAACTGAAGTACAGCTGCTTGTTATGTAGGCGTAGCCTAAGAGAACATTCCAAATTCGTAACTGGTAATTTAATTAAAAAAAAAAAAAAAAAAAAAGTAAATATCTAAGAATTCATGAAGTCCAAGGTTGAACATTCGACAAATATTCCAATGGAGAATTTTATCTCAATCTTCGTATCGAAAATATCACCAAATAGCATACGCGTGCAAAAACTTTTGCAAATTTCTTCAATTACCAATTTATTGTGCGCTGATATTGCTGTAATAACCAAGCAAATACACGAATGTTTATGAATCTTATGTTAAGCAGTTTCAAAATTTGCATATTTAAATTACTCCGATTTGACTTTTTGAGGGCATTATGTTTTTTTGGACTAAAAAATGAGTTTTTCTCGATCAAGATTGAAAAATGGATTTCACAAAGCTATTACTTGAAGGTAAAAAGAGAAAAAATCGCAATAAATACCTAATAAATAATAACTTGTGAACAAAATGACCAATAGAAACCAAAATCGGTAGTTCTGGTCCTTGTGTTAGAGGTGATGTTCGTACCAAATTTCATTACTATTGGACATGAATAAATTACAACCTTTATTGAGTTTAATCCTTCCAACAGCCCCAGAGCATAAACCATAAATCCAGTCGCAAATAAATTTGAAAGCATATTAAAATACTTCCAAATTAATATATGTTTCATATAAAACAAATCAAGAGTACTATTATGTACTTAAGATACTACCAGGATCAACATCATCTGAAAATCCTTTATCTGTACATTTCAGCTATCCGTCGCACATACCAAGCAATCCCTCTAAACATGAATCCCCTGGAAAGCAACACACAATGAAAAAAAACTTTCACAAATGCTATGATATCTAATGGACCTACACAATGAAGATAACGATTTTTTGAAGTCAAAACGTCAAATCCTGTAGTTTTTAAAAGAAATAGTTAATGAAGTACTAGGCAACCTCAATTTTTTTATTATTGATTTAGCTTATTGTATTTTGTGTACTTGGTTGAAATGGGATATACAGTTGCAAAAGGTTTTATGGCTGAAATATGTTTGAGTGGGCTTTTTAATAAATGATGAAAATGTTTCAACCGTTCACACCTAGTTCTTCTACCACAATGGGCTACAATGTGCGACTGTTTTTAGTTTTTTTAGTTTTCCATTATAACTAGGTCATCTACAATATAAATACAAAATAATTGTACATAAAATTTGATACAAAAAAGATGCTATACATTATTTTTGTAACTATCATAGGGGCTGATCTATAGGGAGTAAGAAGGTACTGAACATATTTTTCAAATTCATAATAATCTGTATTACTTTTTCAGTGTGAATTTGAAAATAAATAATTATACCTGTAACGCATATAGTCAGCCATAAAAATTATAGAAAATTATATTCGTACACAAGTGATATTATTTTACTATTGTAATAATATCCCTGAATTCCATTGAATCTTCTTTTTCTTTCTTTACAAATTTATCTTCTTCTTCTTCTTCCTATTGTTTAAAAATATGGTATTCACTTGCCCATACCTAATGGTATTTGTCGACCTCATTCACACTGGTCCCTCAAATATGCAAATCCCTCCATTTTACTTATTACATTACAACTAACCACAGTGTAAATACCATATCCCTAAAAGGGTATATAAATTCATGTTTTCAACAGAGAAATTGTACTTTGTCTTAGTCTCTCGTAGAATATTATTCTCTAGTAGAGCACTCTCATTTTACCATTTAGACAGTGTGTTACTGTTCTCTAAATTTTAATTGTACTGCTGAATGTACAAAATATTATTTTATTATATTGTAATTTTATTAATGGTGTTTTATTATTTTATTTAAAGACTGAATCCAGAATGTTAAGGTCCACCACAAAGTTGAGGATAATAAATTAATTAATTATTTTCATAATACAGAGATATTGATATTCATTTTGGTATTAATATTTTGTGTATGGTGTAACAATAAAGTGGTCTAAAATCAAACAAACAGATCTCTTTTATGCGGTTACAATACCTAGCTGCAATTTTTTTTATTGTTTTTGTAATGGTACATTTCCATAATTGCGGATACCATCTACGCATATACAAAAATGAAATATAATTAACGGAGTTGCAGACAACAAATTGTTTGGAAATATCAGTAAGCTAATTTCTTCATGTTTTTTATTTTTATTTTCAACTTCTTAAAAAACAAGAAATTCAGATTATCAGAATTTTGTAAAAAAAAACAAAAAAACTCGCGTTTTTATAATTTTTTATAGAGGAGCCCACCTTCAACCTTTCATTAAAATTTTCTCTTCCTTTCACTCCCCCGGGCTTAAAAAACACTTTACAGCTAAGTCACTGAAAGTGAAAAATAACATTATTTATTTACGAATTAGTTTCTCGCACATGAATATTCAGTCTGAAGACGTCTCAATTAAATTTTTTCTAGCTCTTGTCTTCACTCCAGTAACTTTTGTTTTTTAAAAAGAATTCTTCCCTCCTCCCGATTCTTCCCACCTCCCTCCTCTTGCCAAAAAAAACTGTACATCACTGAAAAACAACATTAATTTATTCAAAATTTAGTTCGTATCAAATGAATCCTCAGGTTGAGAGGTTTTTGCCTTCATTTACTCTCATTTACTCATTTTTGTTTTTGAAAATTGGGTTCTTTTTTTTTTCTCTCCTTTATCCAAAAAAAAAAACTGAACAGCCACGTCACTGAAAAACAATGTTCTTCATTACAAGTTCAGTTTCTCTTCGCGTTCACGAAGCTTCAGTCCGTGGGTGCCTTTACTTCTTTCGCCCTGATTTCTATTTTTTCACTGATTTCTGTTTTCCAAAACAATTAGATTCTCTCTTCCTCTTTCCTCTTCCTAAAAAAAACTGTGCACTCAAGTATGCTAATGAAAAAAATTTGTTTACTCAAGAATCAGTTTCTGGCATATGAATCTTGAGTTCGCGGGCACCTTTACTTCTTTCACTCTTATAATTCCACTCCACCCATTTTTTTTTTAATTTTAATTTTAGATTTTTTTTTTTTTTTTTCATTTAATTCTACCCACCTTTTTCCCCCTACCTTAAAATATTCTTCATCAGCTTTGTAACTAAAAAACAACGCTGTTTCACTAAAAATCAGTTTCGCACATATGAATCGTCAATCTTTGGACGCCTTTATTTTTTCCGCCCTTATTTTTACTCCGTATTTTTTTTTTCCTTTTTTTAATTAGATTCTGCAAACCTACACTCAAAACCTTTTCAAATGAGACGTGTTATCAATTATTCCGGTAGTTCCGGAGAAAAAAGGTATCTGAATGAACATTTTGTGGGAGATACCGAAAATTTTACTCTTTTTCCCCTCTTTAAAGTAATAAAATTAACAGCTAATTCTCTGGGGTTTATTTAGCGAAGGTGATTTCACTACCCCAACTTCTCCGTGAAAATCTACCGAAGGCGGGGATCCTAGATTTTATGTTAACCAAAAGCTACAAAAAACTTGAACACATGCACAAGAATAACGCTTGAAAATAGTAAATTTCTAACCACTCAAATTACAATTCAACCCCACCATTATACGATATACGTCAACATTTCCCCATGACGAAAACACATATCAGTTCTCAGAGTCACTGTAAGTAAACTAAGCTAATCCTCACAATTCTCAAAACCAAATGAATAAACATCGAGAAGGTGCAGTTGTGGGAGCATGAAACAACGGGAAACCGTTTTTTTTTTTTTTTTCACAGACTTTTAGAGAAAACGTAAAATTGATATTATCAATCAATTTTTCTACGAAAACCACAGGTTTCAAAATAAAATCCAGCGGGTGGAGTCAAAAAAATGAATTGACCAATCAAAAGCTACCATTTGAAGGCTTTTCTCCAAGCCACAAAAACCTGACAACGTTACTTATGAAAAACTTCCATACGTCAAGGGGCACACAATCGAAGAAAATAATAAATTAATTATGCGAATTTATATTTTTTCAGGAATGTTCAATTTACGAAGAATTCCTCGAAAACAAACGGAAAATTAAAAGATATCTTTGTATCTACGAAGGCAATGTTTGAAAACGCACTGATAATGAAAAATCAGAATTTCAATTCTGAAGCATAATCAATCGTTTTTTGTTTTTTTTTTCTTCTTCACACGTACCTACTGAGTGATCGAAGGTCCTAATGCACGCTCAGGGACGTGCAGTAAACTATTAAGAGAATTTATGCACGCCAGCAATTCCAATAAAATCAAAAAGAAAAACAAATAACTTACTACCTTCGAGCTGCACAAATCCAAAATTCCAAAAATGACTGACTTACCTGAAAAGACAGATAAAGAAAAATTAAATATTAAATTTATTTGAATGAAGAAACTAACAGTTTAACATACACAACATTCGAAACAATTCATCAACAGGGGCGTGAAGAGAAAATTCGGACCTGGGGAGAATTGTGAATGAGTTAGAGGAGGGGGGTGTAAAAAGCTAAAAAAAATTCTCTTAAAAATGATTCAAAATTTTGCGAAGTTAGAAAAAATTATTATCAATTTTATCATTATTTATAGTACTGAAGAAAAAAAACAAGATACAAACGAGTATTTATTAGACGAACGTTATTTAAAGTCGAGCCTTTCTGGTTTTCAATTTGGCAAATACACGTATAATTGGGCTAAATTCACACGATCTAGCTACTTTAGTTTAGAAGTTAAAGTAGCTAAGTCCATAATTCGGTCTTGCCCTTGGCTCGACCATTGAAAATTTTTAATTCGAGCTAAAATACTAAACAATCGCTCTGCTGAAGCGACTGTCACAGATAATGTACAAAAAATCCTTAAACATATACATATATTCGAGAATAAGCTTTGTAATTTTTGGCCCATAATAGAATTGAGTAATTTAAATGGAGATAAATTGGCCCAAATTCTCCCCATTAATATGTTTTAGATGTAGTAATTCTGCTATTAACTCATCCGATACGTCAACATTATATTTATTAACTAAATCCATTCCATGTGATATAATGGCTTCCTCGTCAAGTGTAACAAACGGCCATAAAAGGCCAAACATTTCTGTTTGCTGTAAATAATTGAAATTAACAGTTAAACCAGTTAAACATAACAATTTGAAATTATATTCTTCATAAATAAAACTGCGAGTAAAAACGAAACATTGTTCATTGAGAATGACAACAGCAACAAAAATATGACGAAAAAATGAGATAAACTTTGTAGGTATTATAAAAGTGAAAAAGTGAAGTAGTGAAAACATGATCGATCAGTTTAGCCAGTAGGTAAACATGAAAAAGTACTGTTAACAATTTAATTTATTTTTCTCATTGCACTAAAACGGGTAGTTATTCCATAATCACGGAATCTAGAATTACGTAAATAAAAAATTAAAAAGAATAAACAATATAATTTCAAATTTTCAGACTCTCACTTAGTAAACTCTGTCAATTTATTAACAAACTTTAAAAAAATCCACTCATGTCTTGTAAATCGCAATTCACAAATTTGTTTGTTTTCAGTTTTTCACACACCTTTGAAGCTGAAGCTGTAACTGAATCTGAAACTTTTACTATAAAATTTGTTAGTTTTTGTTGGGTCCTGTTTGATGCTGACTCATTTTCTTCAGATTCTTTTTTTTCCTTACATTTTTGGGCGCCGGATTTATGGTGATATATCGACATTTTAATTGCACGCGCTTTCAAATTTACAATTTTGAAACTCTAATGAAAGGATAAATTCACAAACTATAGAAAAATGACAACCACGTATCCACAGTCCACACCATGAAATACGTATAAAAAATTTTTTTATGAAAGAGGTAGGTACTAACAAGTTACCTATGAAAATGAAAAACAATAGTTTTGAATTCAAAAAACCATGAAATAAGTGTGAGATGAAATTTATGTAATTTATACACACCAATTTAAAAAAAAATTCAACTTGGTATTTCTCAAATGAGGAAAATATTGAATTAGACTACTGTGTCTACCACTATACTCAATTGTAATTTTTTTTTATATTAGGATCATATCATGAAACTCATACGTATACGTCAATTCATGTGTACTTTATTGTGCATTAGCCATTGTCAAGTGTGTATAACATCTAGCATGCAATTTTTGTCCTTTTGTTTTATTTTTTAGTGGTTTTGTCTCCCTGTCGCCTGTCGGGGACCCATTTACGGTTTATTAGAGATTAGAGTAAAACATACATACACAATAGCAAACCTAAAAAGGAAGATCACTACTGATTGCACACATTTTATTCTCTCTCTCTCTCTATCTCTCTCTCTCTCTCTCTCTGTCTCTTTTCCTCTCTCTGTCTCTTTTCCTCTCACTGTCTCTCACTCTCACCACACACTCAGACACGCCAGACAGGCACCAATTTAATATGTTAATCTCTTGTTCAGTCATGTAGGGGAAGTTATTTACATGGGCTTGGGTTAACTTAAATCCGAGCCCTTTTATGCCTCTTTTCCTCTACCATCAAATTTCAAATGCCATTTTATCCTGTAATTTGGTTTTAATTTTGGAAGAATGGAGAGGGCCCTCCTGACCTTCTGAAAAAATCCGGGCCCGGGGGAATGCCTCCTTTTTCCCCCTCTCATCAGCACTGTTCATCAATTAATCGACATTAGTTCTAGATGCCAAACACAATGTTTAAAAAAAAAAAAAAAAAACGGATACAGTAGTTAAATGAATAACTTGATACAATAAAATTTGAAAGTTCGTTTAAGAATCGATCATTTTTTATTTTTAACTTAGAAACACCCTAATTACAGTAGGTACTAAATAAAACAGATCGCAGTTGACGTAGGCCTAAGTACTGCATGTGGTCGGAAATTAGACATCATTCAAAGGGCTAAAAACTACATCGTTATTTAAGGTAAAAATTAAATAAATGAAATAGTTCCAAAACAATCGAAAGGAAAAAATATTAAGAGCAGAGGTAATTCGAATTTCAGTACCCAGGTATTATTCCACATGCGAAGATCTTTCGTTTTTTTTTCTCGCATTTGCCAATGAAATATGCAACTTATTCATTCTTTCTTCATTTTAGAGGGTCTGCGCGGATTCTCCTTTTTTTTCTGAACATCCGTACGAACCGATAAGAAAAGCGGCAATGTATTTTAATCGATGCGAGAATATTAATTTTTGGATAAAACACAACTTCGTTTCTTTTTCTCATTTCTCCTATTCTCGTTTTCATTTGCCCTCTTCTACTTCACGCAACATCAAAAAAATATTTTTCTCCGTACGCACGGAGATGAATATTTAAATTTGCATTTTCGCGATTATTTTTCGTCGACAGCAAAATAATTTTTCACGCGACGACCTATCAAACAACTGATACGAATTTTGACAACTACAAACAGATTGGAGGGAAAACGGAATTCAGTTTTTTTCATCGGTGGAACGCTTATATTTTTTTTGACGAAGAAGAAAGACGAATTTGACTCTCCGCGTAGTTGCCCCTCATTACAACTGCTTTTAACGCCGTTACTGATAATTATAGGAGGAGAGATCTCATTAATTTTTTATAATCATTTGCGAGTTTTGTAACGGGTACCTAATAGAGATGAAGAACATGCGAAAAAGCGGCAAAGGTAGAAAGCAGTAAAAATTTGGAAAATTCTACCCCCACAATCACAAAGTGGACTAATGTATTAACGAAGTACTGGGCAACCTAAATTTTTTTTTTTTCTTTTTATCGATATAGCTTATTGTATTTTGTGAACTTGGCTGAAATGAAATAAACAGTAACAAAAGGTTTTATGGCTGGAATATGCTTGGGTGGCACTTTCAGTAAGTAATAAAAATGCTTTAACTGCTCAAACCGAGTACTTCCACCATCAGCCCTCCATTACATATATTATATCCAAAGCCTGGAACGAACCTCCGGTCCATTAGTTCACGTTTTTGGATTAGAGGGCTACTTTCTGGTAGTAGGACGAAAAAATTCTAAAAATTGATCACATCTGATTACCTTTTGGTCCGAGGACCAAAAAGTGAAAATTACAGATCCGGAAAATTCATGTTGCCAATGAAACATCATGAAAATAGTGCTTGGAATAACATTTTTATTTAAAAAAAAAAAACTTCTGTGTTTCACTTGATGATTTCTCAGCGGCTATTAAAGCTAGAAAACTGAGATTGGTATTGCTGGAAAGAGGAGAAAATTTTCTCAAATTTACTACACATTTTTCTTTTATCTAAAGAATAAAAAATAGCTAATTAATGGAAAATTTTACATTTTTTAAATTTGTTTTTATTTTAAAAACTAATCACTATAAAAAAAATTTCAGCAATAACCCCTATTTTTCAACGACAAATCAATTTTTTTATCATCAGATTTCACTAAAAACGAAATTATTTCGAATTAATAATGAGTGAAAATATTAGAAGAAAATTCTACAGATTTGGTAGTCACCGGCAACTCGTTCATGGGGGCATTGATGGAGATGACTTTTTTTCTGTAGGTATCTATTGGTCCCTCATCGTCTATCATTTCAGTTTTCATTCAAAAATTTTTATTTTGTTTTTTAACTGCGACCATAAACTTGGTATGTACATATAAATAACTTGAATCACTTTAGTCGTGAAATTTTATTATTTAATTGTTATTTTATCAAAATTTATTAAATAATTTCAAATCTTTTGATTTTTAATTATTTTCAATCGAACGACTTTTAATACTGGACTAGTAAAGAACTATAATTTCTGGTTAGACATGCTGGCGCTAAATAGGAAACCACTGGTAACTTTTGACGTACTTTGCACTACATTTACGAACCTTTGTGAATTTAAGGGATGACTTCATCAAATGTATTCTAAATTGGTGAACTTAAGCAAAACGTCGAAAATACGCAGAAGGTACTCCACGGTTCCCTACTTTTTCGCCGGCATGTTTTGACATTAAGTCAAAGAATTAAATAAATAAAAGACACCAACTAAGGTTGTCACCTGTCGGGTATCTAACAAAGTTTAGCTCTACCCTCAGAGTTGTAAATAATAATATTGTATTCAAAGTAAATATCTTTCACTTGAACTGTTCTCGAATACTAAAACTCTTTGGTTTTCGTAATAATTTGGTACCAACAGCTATAATACAGCTTTCTTGTCACGGAGCGTCCTTACTTCAGCCATCATGTACAACTTCTCCGCACTACCACTAATGGCACGTAAGTGAATATTACACGCATAGGTACCTACCATACTGAGCGTGTATTTTCCAAGTGTTAAATTTTGTAATGGCAGTCCCTAATAGTCTTTAATTACCATAAAAATTTCAAGCCAAAATCTTCAAATTTACGGGAGTTACCGTGATGACAACATGGTGGATTTGCAACACTTTGAGAACTCCTTCTTCCGAAACTAACGGATGCATTTCAAAAATTTCAACACGAATGTGTAGTACATGGATACTTCTAACAATACCCCAAGTTTCATTGGCATAAATCAAACAGCGAAGGCACCATAGGCTCCCAAAAAGTTCTAAAATGAGCAAAAAGTGGGGGAAAAAAAATTGTGTACAGAAGAATTTGAGTGACCTATATATTCGTGATCTACGACTCAGGATCGGCGCATTTCCATAGGTCTAGCCCCCAGGTCCCGCCACTACACTGAATGCAGTAGTTGTATTTTCCAAAGGAAAATACGCTAAAATGAGTTTTCTTTCGGAAATTTCGAATTGAGGGGGACAGAATATATCGAAGAAAGGGGTAAATGTAGTATCTCGCTTAGAAACGGGAGATATGGCGTTGACAAGGCTAAAGCACATTACCTGCGACAGGTAGTCGACCGTCGTTTTCGACGAATGGCGTAGTGACGACGTCGCGCAAACGGCGTCGCGATAAAAGACGCCCGTCTAGTCGCGCAACGGCCACCGCCGCCGCCGCCGCCGCCGCCGCCGCCGATGCTACCGCCGATGACTAGCGACGCGAACGCCCGATTCAGGTTGCGTACGCTGCGAACGTTGCGTGCGTTACGCCCGCCACCACTGCAGCCGTCGTCTAGCACCGCCTCGAACGTGATCGCGCTTATCGGATCGCAAGAGGCGGCCATCGCCAAAGAAATCAGCGAATAGGTTACTTTGCTGGAGGCAGTCGCCACTGCAGACGATATCACTACCATGCCTGCACCTGCTCTAGTTCCGGCTCTGGCTCCGACGTACGATGCAACGCTATCACCACAATCGCCGCCTCCGCCACAACCACTACCAACACTATCGCCTCCGCTACCATTCGCACTGGCCACCAATTTCACACACGATACGTTTACGGTAACGATGATAATAGTGATGATGTCGATTAATTAGTGACAATGAGAATCGACAGTACAACACAGACACCTAAAGAAATCTAGAAAATTCGAAATAATTTTCAATCGAGCGAATACTTATGATAGGAGCGTAACAACAGCAACAACACTGACACAGATAACATCATCAACGTACGAGTTTTCTTTTTTATGTTCAAATGCGAATTTTTTTTCTTTTTCTTCGACGAAAAATTTTAGCTATCATCAAAAAATTCACTGTCTAGCCGATAGTCTACGGCTCCAGCACTCAACTGTAATAATACGATGCGCTTTAACATTTCGATTTTATTTTCGATCATTCAGTTTTTTCGCGCACTGTTTTTTTTTGCACGTCAAAAAAACCCTCCCCCAAAACAAAGGAATTAGGAGCTGAGCAGGGAGAAAAATGGAAAAAACGCATCAGCAACGCCCCGTCGTTACTGTTCTCCTCCAGGCAAGGAAAGTGGAAACCAAATATTAGTCGAGACCCAACAGCAACAGCAACAGCATCATCATCAGCAAACGTTATCTTCGTACTCGGCGACGAATGTCAAACAAAATAAATGTGACATTCGCTGGAAAATGAGAAAATAGATTAAATGTGTATACGCGGACGCGGAGAAGCGGCAACGACAGACGATGGTGATAAAGAAACAAGAATTTGATAAAAAAAAAAAATAAAAAAATATAAAAAAAATAAAAAGAATCCTTAAAAGTGAAACCATAATTGCGAACGCAAGACTAAATTAAAACGAGTGCGTCAAGGTAGGGGGAGAAGCAAGGGTGCGGAAAGGGGTGTTGTTAAAGCATCCAAAAGGAAGGAAAAGAAATAAAACTATGGCAAATAACGAAAACGAATAAATAAAATTGGGGCGACGTTTAGACGAAAAACGAACGGGAGAAAAAACAATGTAGGAAAAAAAATTAATCGTTGAGTACACAAAAAATAAAATTGAGAAAATAAATCTATTCTCTCACACTCAATGAAGAACAGAAAACAATCAATGACGAAACTGTCGTCGAAAATAAATAAAGGCAAACAAAAACAAAACAAAAAACGAAATTTCCCAAAACTTAAAAGGAATTCCTTAAAAAAAAGAAAAAAAAAAGACAAAAATATTCCCATAATGAAACAAGAAATTTGTTTAAAAAATCGAAGGAGCTGCTCAACGCCTGGCTATTAAATCGAAAAGATTCAAATATTTGAATACTGATATGTTGTCTTTAGCGAGAAAAGAAAATACAGTAAAAAACAAAAAGTAAGAGGATGAACAAAAAAAACCCTCAACAAATTGGTTATTTGCGATACAGGTGCATAAAGTAGGCGCTGGTGAGTGTTTCAGATTACACAAGTAGAAATCTCCTGCTTGGCACACATGTCACACACTATTTTTTATAATATCCCTCTCCAACACAAAAAAAAAAAACAAATTCATAAAAAGTTTTTTTTCGAAATTAATTATTAATAATTTTGCAATTTTCAGCAAAAAAAGTAGGCCACCAGTCCAAACTCCCAACACGACTGCAAAAAATTCAAGATATTTTATTGGAATGAGATCATGAATTGATAATTTTATCGGTTTTGTTTTTATTTTTAAATAGGTTTTCTTTATTTTTATACGCTTTTATTCTACTCACTCAATTTGTTGAAGTACACCGGATGACCAACTTCAGCGCTACTTTCACGTGTTGCGATACACGCACACGTACACTTATATCCGTTTTTATCAGTTGTTTTTTCAATTTTTGTTTTGTTTCTGTCTCGTAAAAAAGTGAGAAATTTAATTTTCTCTTTCGCCGTTATTTTCTTCTTCAAATTATAAAAGCGTATTTTTAAAAAAATCGTTTTTAACCTAACTTATTGTTTCTTTTTTTTCTTACAGAAAAAATATTTACTATTTAATACAAAATTGAACCGTGCATGAAAGTGATCGAGCCACGCAATAAAGTCAACTTGCGTTAAATCATATTTTTTACGTCATATGGAAAGTCCCTACTTTTCATTCAGTAAAGGAACACAAAAATAGTATATTTCACACCAAGGTTTGAAAGTGAAGGTTTACATGCGAGGGCAAGTTAGCAAAACGAGTGTGGTGAGTTAGCAATTACTGGAGTCATATAAACTCACTTTCAAACCTTGTTAGGGAAAATATTTTTGATAATTAATTATCAGAAAGCAACGAAATCTTAGGAACAGAAACATTAATAACTACTAATTTTATTATAATTTTTAGCAATTTCAAAGAGAAAAAATAATAAAAATAAACGATCGTAACTACCTTTTATCAATTAGTGTTTTTAGTATAGTTGATATGGTGGAAAATTAGTAATACAGAGGTTCCAGGTTCTAATCCCTGTTAGGCCAGTGAAGTTTTCATAAATATAAAAATTTCAATTTAATGGGAAATCACTTTACATCGCGGTTATATCATTCATCAATGATAAGCATTACTTTTCTCTCGCAAAATACGATTGTAAACATTGCCGTTTGAATCATTAATTATAAAAAAGTACTTTTTGGGTGAGTGTTGAAAAAAATAAAATCGTATGAACTTTAAATATTTTTACCTTAAATTTTGAATGAATACTAAAAAAATACAGGCTTATGTCAGAAATTAACAAAAATTTATTCAAAATCTTCAAGTTGGTTATTTTGTGTAAGGGTGAAAAACAGATATTTTAGAACACCTTCTTCCCTTGCAATCGAAAGTAGGCACCTAATTCAGTTATTTAAAATATTTGCTATTGGTTTGTTACACTACACCAGAGACATACAGCTAAAGAAATGTCCAACTTCCACTCAAAAACACGTCCAAGATAAGAACATTTCAAATTCGAATATTTGTTACTTTGCATGTATGTTGTAGCTTAATGGTCGGTGTGTGTGTGCGCGCGCGCGCGCGTGTGTGTGTGTGTGTGCGCGCGCGTGCGTGTGTGTGTGTGTTGTATGGAAATGTTTATTTTCATAATGAAATTTACACAGCTTTGGATGTTTAGAACGTACAACTTAAATTGCTTCTTTTATGTCTTTTATGTGTTTTTAAACTACAGCGCATATGGAGTGTTGGACATCTCTTTAGCTGTATGTCTCTGCATTACACGCACCGGATCTCCTTGAAATTTGAGATCAATGGTCGATTTTTACATCAATCTTTAAAATGTTTTGAAGGTTGTATAGTTGTTCTGCCTGTGCCTAGAATGTAAGGAAAGGTACGAACACCAACATTCTTTCAGTTCCCCTATTTTTAAATTCGGTGACAAGTGGCGCTGTATCTAATTCATCTACTTCAACATTCGGTGACGAGTCATTTTTTCAAAAATATGGTCCATAATGTGGTAACAAGATAAACGGTGATATGGTAACAAAACACATAACGCCCGAATTTATGTACGAGAAAAGACTAAAGGGAATGTGAAAACAACAATTCATAAGTGAATTATAAAATTCACATCTGAACCCCTCCTCCTTAAGGAGATCTTGTCACCAGCACTGGCCAGAACTGACGTCTAATTGCCAGCCATTCAAGATTAAAACATTACGATTTGCACTATGGAGCTTTTTATACCAAAATCGTGAATAAAGTAGAACGTCCACGAAAATTGGTAAAGACAACACTGGTAATTGAGAGGGTACCAACCAAACCGGTAAACATATTAGAATATAATTATACGAGGATCAAAGCAGGAATGAAGTACAACGTTTATCGTCGCATGTTGATAAAGAAGAGTTCTTATACGATAAGACTTTCTGAGGAATTAATAATACAAGAATATACATTCGTCCTTGAGAAGCAGAGCTTTTTGATGAACACGTTAAATACTATAACAAGAATATCTCAAGGCAAAGTAGATTCGAAACTTTGAAAATATGAAAGGCAAAAAAAAATCGTTGCATTTCGAAAAACTATTTCTCAATCGAGGGGAAGAGAGAGCGGCGGTGCGGTGATTCAAAAGGAAAATCTCTTCCTACGACTACAACCCCGAATCCTCAGTTCACATCCCTATTTATTGATTCCTCCAAATTTTCAACCTTATATGCGCTTGAAAACTTTACGTTTGTTTCAAAACCGACATTGTAAGTTTTTTCAATAGAAATATGAAAAAAGGGGAAACAGACGATGGAAAATCGAATACTGAAAAGAGAATTTTCTCATTCGTAATGCTACTCCATTACAGGTAGGTAATACAAAACGAACATCAGAGGGTCGTATCGATATCAAAATCAAATCGTTACAACGAACAGAAACCAACTTGGCCTCCACTAACCATCCAAAACGAGAATTACTATGCCAAATAACGACAAACACATAACCCATTGATTGAAAAAGGAAACATCAAAGAATTGAAAAGGGGAAAAAAGACTACTTCCTTTCGCAACGATCCAACCCTATCGTAGAAAATCCGAAAATTTCTACCACAACGATCTCCTTTTATTTTCACAGCAACAGGATCATTTTCTCAAAAGAAACATATCGGTGCTGATGGAAATTTAAAAATTATTTTCCTAAGAATAAAGAGGGCTTAGAGAGTCAGAGAGAATCCATATCTTGTTCGAATATGAGATAATGAACGACACGGAAGAATCAATTTTTCCTGGGTTTTTTTTTTTTTTGGTGAAAAATCGATCTGATTTGAACGGACCTCGAAAACTTTTTGAATTACATTCGAAATACCAACAGTAGACTCCTTATTTTCTATTTTATTTTTCATCGATAAGACGTAAAAATGTAAATCGTGCCTAATTTTACGTTTTTTCTTGCGTCCTTTTCTTTTATCAAAATTTCTTCTTTTCTTGTTTGCCGACGAATTTCTGAACATTATGCAAAGCAACGTCTGCTTTTTTTTTCACGTTTGTGCAATATGCTGATACGAAAAAAATTCATTGTTCTTCAAGCAATACGCATAACGCCGATTCTCGGATTCAATGTCAGTACCATAAAAAAAAGAAGAATAATAAAGAAAAAAAAGGAGAGATAAACAGGTCTCTTCAGTAGATTTAAAAAAAAGGAGGTCATCAATTCGATCCGAATAAGGTACATGTATGTTCTTTTGTTTTTTTTTACGTTTATTCCTGCACAATTTTTCACAAAATTTGATGAAATTTTATTTAATATGATAAAGAGTGATCTCATAGTCGTCTCAGATCACTTTTCCTATAATCGATGAGATGGTTATTAAGTTATGTTTGAAAATTTATTTCGATTCAAAGCAAAATTGATCCTACGCGAATGTAAAAAGCTCTGGAGCAGCAAGCTTTGCTGAAAAAGCAGGTTTTCGAAAACCTTCAAACATCATTTACATATCATTTCTTCATTCAAAATAATTATTCAAATTATATAGAACAGATGAAATTAGTTGTCCGATTTCACCAAACTATCCAGGAAGTTAATAATGAATCGTACCTACTGTCATTGAGTTACAAAATTATAATACTGACTCCAATACGAGGAAATGAAGAATACCGATTAAGAAGTTAATGCTTAGAAAATAAAATAGCAATAAGCCTAATTTTGACGCAGCTCGTTCGTTTCATCTGGAATTTCTTACTGGTGCAACTCATTTTTGACCCCTCACGCCTCAACCCTTCAACCTATACAAGCACTAAAAGCAATCCCACACGAGATTAGGCCTAAATCGACCTACATACCCAATTTCAGCCCTGTTGACTAAAATTGGGACCTCCATTGAGAGTTTTCATCAAAGTGGCCCACATCTAGTGGATTTTTTTCTAACTAAAATAGAGGTGATAGTGTATGATATTAATAATGTAAAATATATGTAATTTTTGTTTTTCTATTGATTTTTCATGGATTTTTTGCATGTTATAGTTTATTTATCAACAATTGTAAAATATATTGGTGTGAAGATGACAAACGTTCATTTAAAGATGCCGAAGAAATATTAAAACCGCAAAACACCAAGAATTCGATCAAAAATTGGTTTCAAGTACCAACACTCTTGTATTGTTATAGTATTATCAGATGTTATCAGTAAATAAATACTACATCATCACCTCTGTTTTCACTTACTATAGCGCTCCCAGCGCCTATAATAACTCCCAATTGTGTTTACAAAAAAATTTCATACATAAATACATACGATAATAAATAAATATATGTGTATATATATATATATATATGCACATACATACAATACTTTTATACATATAGATATATGAATTTCTAATTATTACGCAACAAGTCATGATTTGTCATGAAATTAAAAACTATCATGGTCTCAGCCCTAACTTTGCTAACTCAACATGATTTTAAATATCAAATCTAAAAACCAACTACAAATTAAAAGAGAAAGCATCGAATAAAGTTTTCATTTAAAAAAAAAAAAATCAGATACAGTAACTGTAATTATGATAATATTAAACTAATAATAAATTATTTTAGCTACTCGATTTTGCTTTTCAATAATATTTTCAAGTTAATAATGATTTTTTGTTTAAAATGCAGCATATTAAATATTATTGAAAATTTAATAAGAACAATTCAACATTTACCTACGTACGAATAAATAGATACCGACAATTTTCTCGTATGAGAATAAAAGTTGGAGACATAAATAACCACAGCATTCGCTCTGCTACATAAGCAATGAGAGTTGAAAGAGAGATAATACAAAATCTCCTTAATTTCCATTTATACGGCCTTCGGCGATACCATTAAAAATTTTCAAGTCGTTCAAAATTCACCATTTCAGATACGCTTACAATTGTACAAATACAGATGAAAGAGTAAAGTGCTACAAGCAACAACGACTTTATTTTTTTTATTTTCTTTAAAGAGAAAGAAAGAATAATCATAATTAATTCATGCAAAAAAAAAAACAATTGGACAATAAAACTTGGAACTGCTATATTTCCTTAGCTTTTCTTATATTCTCTCGGTATACCTCTTTTAAAAAAATTAACTATACAATTTTGGAAGCTTTTCGTTTCAAACTCGTAAAAGAGCTGGGAATTCGCTTCGACTTACTGCCAACAAATAACGGCCCAACAAATACGTCGAGTAGCCAAATTATGAGCCAAAGCTAAATACGTACATCCAAAACGCTCAATGTAACAGAGGCTAATTTACGTGTAAAGCCTAACTCGAAGAGAAAAAATATTAAGCAACCTGGAGAAAAAGGCTATTAAATGATCCTCACAAGTGTCGCTTGACGTGTGAGAATAGAAGTGAAGCGACATTGTATATCTCTTTTCAAAAGGTGCTACAAAGGAATAAAACAATACCGATTATTATCAAATTACAGCTTGCACTTGAAACCTATTCCACACAATAAAAAATCGAACAGACTACCCTCGGTAATCACCGATGTGACTGTTATCGTGGATGGGAACATCCACGATCTCCTGCGCGTCTGGCGGGCGTAAAGGGAACTCGCCTACTGAAGAAAAGTAGGTAAGCGAGTGACTGGGCTGAGGAGGTTGCCGTAGTCATTACGGATCTAGTGAGCGAGATAGGTGTGCTACGACATATATTTTTATGTCCCTTGTACGTTAAACCACATTAAATATAAGTGCTAAACAACTGTAGTGTCTCTGCCACTACAACTGTTACTTGTTCTTTACGTCCACAATACCACCAAAACATTCAAGCATTGATAGAAATGAACTGAGGAACTAACGAATGAATGAAAATAAAAAAATAAAAAAAACACGAAATATTTTCCGAAACATCATCATTGCAAACCATAGGTGCCGACTTGGGCTTTCTTGATGGCCAAGCCCTCCACCAAAAAAAATATATATATATTTAGTAAATTTTACAGTACCTACTCATATACGTTTTTTCACATTAAATAATTAAAAATTCGCTGACTTGGTTGTGAACCAAAAAATTTTCACATCTTGCCTTCGCCCAGCAACCCCCCCCCCAATAATTTTACCAAATCGGCACCACTGATAGCAACTCAAAATTCACGATTTCGAAGATTTCCAAAACAATAAATAACTAATAAAAATAGGCCAAATTGTAGGTATCCTGCTACCCTGAGTCTTATGAAAAGCGTCGTTCTTGATCGCCACAAAGTCCACTGATATTTATGCAAATCTAGTTTAGTTCAATCGACAAGAGTCAATTGTCAATATAGTCATCATCAGCTGTTTGAAAACCAAATTGAACTTAGCTCCTTTCCATGCCACCCTTAGTTTCGCCTCAGTTTTGTTCCGAGATTCCATTCGATTTGTTTATTCCACGTTTAACACAGCAAGAATTGAAATAAAATTTTCCAGGAAGAAGCCTCATTGATACTTGTGTGCTCTAAAGCCAATTATCGCAAGAGATCAAATTCTTTTTTTGAGAATACTCGACGAAGTTTTAATTTTTATTCAGTTTCATCAATACAAAAATTACGCAGGCCTGTTGAATTACTTACACTTCTATCTATTCTTAGGGAAATCCCATGTTCAACAAATTAACCAATTAATCTACCCATATCTCAAACTGAGGCACGCAAATTTTGGTCAGTGGTATTCCTTGGCTACCATACCATTCAAACATAACATTCAGGGTACAACAATGAAGCAAACCTTTCCGTTAATAAAAACCTGCAATTTAAGTCACTTCGAAAGAGCCCGACGACTTTGATCGTGATGAAAGGAGGTACAGAAAATGCGATTATTTTTGACGAACTTCTGTTAACCATTTCCAGTTTTTCTCGCAAAAACTCAACTTTCGACCTTCTTCACACCTATTCTAAAGCCAAACGAATTTTTCAAAATTTTATATTCCTCACCGAAATTAATATGATTTTTTGTCTTTTTTTTAATTTTTGTTTTTTTTTTGTTCTTTCTCATCTTATAGGCCCTCACATAATACACATATCTGTCGAGAACACGAAGCGGACAAAAAAAAACAAAAACACAAACACGACAGCACCACCACGTAAACAAACAATAACGTCGAAATGAATACCATGCGTAATTCAAATTCTTCGTGCGGCCATGGCTAATGCATTTCATAGTGTTACAATTCTGAAGCAGACAGTAAAAGACAAGGAGGAGGAGGGGAGACAAAAAACGAGGTACGTGAGGCATTATACATTAGAATAATGCGACAATAATATCACACAGCTTTAAAAAATAAAAATATATAAATATAAACGAAAGTTAAATTTGCAAACGGGTGCGAGTCGTTCAAAAAATCAATTGTTTTTTTGTTGTTTTCTTTTCCACAGCATCCATCTGGACGCATCTCAAAACTGTATTAGATTTCATAGCAAATAAACGGAGATACGTACGATGGTTAAATTTTTTTGCGCTTCTTCCGATTTAAAATTGTGAATAGTCTCGCTCAACTCTTAGAGAATCATACAAACGGTTTTTCCCCTATCCAAGGGATCGATTCTTAATTTAGTAATGAAAGAAAATCTTACGAAAAAAAATGAATAAATAAATAAAATTGAAAAAAGTTTCAACACACGATGATGCGGCTGAGAAATACGCTTAAAGAAATCCATGAGATTATTTCGGATGCCTACATAATGAGAACAATTTTTCATTCATTTATAGATCGAGTAACTAATTTTCTTATTATCCATCGTAAATTGAAACTGGACTACGTACTTAAGCATGTTGGAAGTTTTCAACTATAAATAAAGACTAATAATAAAGTTTTAAAAATTGAAAACTCGAGAATAGAAACAAATCTGTTAAAATGAAGTAAAAACATAAATTATGGGTTAAACTCTTTCAGATATGAGGCCACTTCTGTAAAGGAGCGTAACTAGAAAATAATCCACCGGTGGGTCACTGAAAAGACAAGAAAATTGTAGAAGGGTCCAATTTGAATACTATTTAAGGTAGTGTAAGTTATAGAGCGAGGTGAAGTGAGGGAAACTGATGAAATCAATTTAGTTGAACGAGTGGGCAAAAGAGGGTCTCTGCTTGATTTTTCAACATTCCCACCCTCGAATTACACTAACGTCTATGCTTCTGCAATCTGAAGAATCTGGAGGCGATTAAATCGTAATTATGGGTATAATGGTTCAAATTAGAGACCTGCATGAAAGTACTCGATACACACACACGAAGGTATCGCCGAAAATGCTTCATAATGATTGATTGAGAAATTGAAGATCCGAGTACCAGTCCACTTCATACTCGAGTATCAGCCTAGAAGACAAATAATTTGTTATCCGGTTCGAAGACGAACTCAATTACCAAAAACTACTCCAGTTAATATTCGTTATAATTGAGTACATATATTCTTCACAATCAGGAAGAATAAATAAACTATTCACTGTTATACCACGAAATGACGGGGGCTCACCAATGGCTTAGAAACAAGCGGATAAATGGATACAATTTGCCCCCAACGAAAAATGGGGGATACAAAGTATGATTTGTACCGCCACAAAAATATTAGTTAACAAACCAAACGAACGCATGCGTAATTTATTAATAAGTAACATGTTTCAAAATTTTATATGTGACCATGAAAGTAAGAAATATCATACTTTTAACGGACCACCAAATAATAAATTAAATAAAAAACAAATGCGTCAATCTGAATGAGTAGCTCTTATTGGTCTATATGCCTAAATTTATGACGATGATTTTTTCAATCTTTAAATTTCATTTTCTTCAATCACGACGCTGTAATTTTTTAATTTTCAAATGTGAATCGCCTAGGACATTCTCCGGATGGTCAGTAACATTTTGAGACTCCTTTCATTAAAATCTACAAAGTAAGACCTTGTACCGAGCGAACGAAATCCGTTAGTTCCGGTGATAGACATACCAAACATATAACCTCCTCCGTACGCAGTCGGTAAAAAAGGAGGTTATCAACTTGATTTATGTACGTATACGGCTAATTTTGTTTACGTTTGTTCCAGCCGCACTCACCCCCACCCACAGGTCGTTACATAATATCAATTTTAATAAGTAGATCTGCTTCGAAAACCAACTTGAAACATGGGACCATCCTTCACCATTCAAAAAAAAAGAAAAGTGAATCATCATCGAGGTTCAAGGTTTCCTGAAACCAATCAAAATATCACAATCGCTTTTACCGAAAACATTTGAAGGAAAACCCCTTCGCGAACAAATCTAGCTCGTATCCAATGGACCACTTTGGTTAAGGTCCTAAATGTACTCGTCAGGCTACTCAGGACAGAAGCAGAAGTGATTAAAATGACATTTGGAATTTCTACTCGAGAAAGGCGCGCATAACTAAGCGGGAAAAAAATGACTGGAGAAACAAACTTTTTACACCGCATCCTCTCGACTGCCACCTCTAGATAATACAGAATTAGACCCAAGTAGCCCATTATTGCGAACAAAAACAATAACTTTCGAAAAGTCCACTTATGTCGGTTCCTTCTCTCATGAAAATTCCGCCGTTTTCACACTCCACCGCTGCTCGCCCCGAACATCGCAGCTGGGAAAATATTTCAACCTTTTCAACTGGTCGTGTCGACGACGTGACAAGCCGAAATTTCGTTTGTAAGACAAAATATTTTATGGTTAATTTACGATGCAGGCGACGAATTAACTTTCGCGTGGGTCTGCTCCGGTTATAGTCACTATTTACAGTTAATTCGTAAAACAAAACGTTATGATAAAACGTACAAATAAAACGTAAGTCAGTTCATCGGGATGAGAAAGAGAGAAAAAATAAGGAAACAACCACGGAAAGTATGCACTCGTATGAGCGTAAGACGCGCCAAATTTTTTTTTAATACTGACTAATTCCAACAAGCTACAACTAGGTTGACAAATACGTAATATAACGTACGCACACACGAGGAAAATGAAATTAGCGTGAGATTACTGTTTAAAACAAACCGTCATAAATAGGTGCTTTTCCCACTCATTTTTAATTCACAGAAAGAGAAGAAGAAAAAAAAACTATAACGCAGCAACAACACAGTTCATAAAAACCGTAGGTAGGTTTCCAAAAATTAGGAAATTAGTTTTACAAGATAGTGAAATAGCTGAAAAGTTGGTGACAGATCTTAACTGATGATTACATCAAATTTTGAAGCTGTTGAACTAAAATTACACAGTTTTTAAACCATTAACCCTTTTAAATTCGAAAAAAAAAGTAATTCATGGAAAAACCGTCTGGCCGATCCGTGCCAAAAACAATAGATCTAGTCCTTGGCTTAGGACTAATGTTCGCACTGAATTTCGTATGTATCGAACAAAAGTTGCGATGTACCGAAGTAACAAGAAAGTCTGTATAGTATATAATTATTATACTTGTACGTATGAAATTGTGTTTTTGGCGCCAAAATATTCCTTAGGTTATGAAACGAAAAACGGGCTCACTCACTCACAGATCGTTTTATGAGACCGAAATTATTAAGTAAGTAGATGTACTTACCGATATTTTCGTATCGTTCATAATACTTCCTAAATTCGAATTTTAATTTTAATTATCATCACCATCATCATCATCATTACTTTCAATATATTTTCTCTTATTATTCCACTCTTACTCACGTCACGAACAAGTCAAGACTTGCCTGATGACATCAACTTCCTACATAAACAGCTACTTTGTTTACACAAATCGTGTGAACTCATTTCTCGTTTATACTATTTTTGCAATCCTGCATATATACTAATTTCCACTAAATTATTTGTGAACACACACTTTATATAATATTCTTACAAGACCATTGGTCATATTTCATGTACATATATTTCTATTAACCAATAAGATTGAAACCCTTCTCCAACACTCTGTAAATTCGCCTGAATCTCCTCTTTAGACTAATAATCAAAATACTATATAATCTCAAGTTTTGCACTTCTACATACATTCTTTTTTACTCTTTGATTATTCTTTTGATTCTACTTAACTCCTTTAATTCTTAATGTTGTTACTGCTTATGTTTTATAAACTTACTGTTTAATACATTCTTTTACCAACTTGTGTATTTTGAATGTTCTGTTACAATATATAACCGTCACAGTACATTTTCATAAAAAACCTATACTTGAAAAGGTTAAATAAACTCGGCAACTGATTCCAACCGGAAAAGATGAAATGGTCATGAATTGTATACTGTATTCACTTGTTCTATTTTCCACGATGAAACTCAACAAGTCAATGAGCTCCTCACTGAAAAAAAAAAAAAAGTTTGGAACATTGGACGTACAGCGACGATCTTTACATAGCTATAAAGACAAATAAAGTAATTTGCGACCAACAGCCCACATTACATCACGCAATTTCCTTATTACTTATATCCCAATACCAGTGACGAATTCAAGAGTCAGCAAATGAATATTCGCTGACTAAGCCCTAGACAAAAAAGTCACCTCCACCCTTCAAAAAAAAAAAAAAAAAAATTCATAAGCCTATATTCTGTACGTTCAAAAAAAAAAAAATTTCGAAAAAAACAGAACCCAAAAAATTTACCTAAAATTGGATACCCTGTACTTAACATTTCGCTGACTGCTTTTATTCCGTTACATCCATCACTACATAATACAGCTGGTTCTTTTCGCACGAAAAAATTCGTACCCACTAGCTGCAAAATCGACGACGAAGTCAACAGTTGATACTACGTTACGAAAATGAAGAAAAATTTCTGAAATTCGAAACGTAAAGCAAACTTTATTTTGTTGAAGCGTCAGTTGACGTTCTGTTTTCTGTTTTATACGATCGACCCACTTGAAATTAACATAACTGCGCGATTTAGCAATGTCTCAGTTAGTTTCCGAATGTAAGTTAGGTGAGCTGTTTGAATTATATAGCATGCAATTTGGAGAAGAATCGGAAATCCGAAATAGAGCTCAAATTCGTTACTGCTACATGATTCAGACCCACTTCCTCAATCCTCATTCCAATCTGTCAAATAACTTATCATTGTCATTAAACAGAAAACCCTAATGACCAGATATGGTTTATCTGCCAGATACGGCTATGAACTTATTAAATGGAGATTAAAAATCTATAATATTAATTTACTGACTAATCTTTTGAATGGTTATCCGATAGAAAACGAAAATGGCCAGATATGGTTAATCTGGCAGATAAAACAATAAATTTCTCAACTTGAGAACAAAAAAGTTGCTCCGAAAGGCTCGCCCATGACCTCCATAGCGATTAATATAGTTAGTCCTCTGAATATACAGAAATTAGCCATGTGCCCATGAAACCTGTTTTTCAGTGTCTGCGAAACGTGAAATTTTATAGTAGGGACACCTCCGTTACAACAGACCTACAGTGATTTCTTATAATTCCAAGCAGCACAACTCTCAAAGCTCCTAATATATACTTTAAAAAAAATTAAATTACATAATGTTTTTAAAAACCGAACGAAGTGAAGGAAAATTGGAACTCCTTACGTATTGTGTAGTCATTTTCAACCACCAATCAATTTCGATAACTTCACGTCAAGCAAACAAATTTCGCCTATTAAAAAAACGTTGACAATTGACTCTTCAATTAAAATGATGATTAGCTCCAACTACTTTTTCTACGATTCACTTTCACGCTCATCTGCAAGCTATAGCCATCAAGCAGGAGTTGACCATGAATCACATCGCTGCACCTGAATAAATGGATCTAAAATACATGAAAGCCACTTTAGTAATTCTGTAACACTATCGCACGTAACCTTAGTCCATAGTTACAGATATATTTAACTACGTGTATAGTATTTCGGTTTCAGTCAAATTCGAAGTTATTTTGCGAATTATTCCTGCGTAGCAGCATAGGGCACTCTCCAATATTACAATAAAAATCAATTTATGGTCATTCCATAGCGCAACAGATGTAGGGGAAAAATGTTCACATTCTCATTTTGACGTCAAACTACCACTGCTGCCATCATCATTATCACCAATTCTGACCTTTAGGGTATCATCTGTACGGACGGACCTTCAAAGCATGTCTTTCGTTCCATTGGTACGGAATCGGGCACTTATCAGCAGTATTTTTTTTTTCTTTTCACAGGTGCAAATGATGCTCAAAAGAATAACATACGCTCGTATAACTCGTCAGACACAAAGTGGAAGTAATTTCTTCCATCACCGCACAGGTAATATACGAACAGACATCGCAAACTCGACAATGTAATAAATACGTGAATTTTAAAATACGACAAAGAAAAATAAAAAGCTAAAGGACACGGGAAAAAGGAAATTTTACGAAGACGAAGCCGGGTGATGGAGGCGAAAAGTGAGGTAAAAAAGGCAAAGGCACAAAATATAGCTCATATTTTGTAATTTCATTTCACATATAAATTTACACGATGCTTGTGGAACTGCTAGCATATCGTTCTGGTGAGGAGAAAATGTAATGAAGTGGAGAACTGATAAGAAAAAGGAAAAAAGTGTAGGTGGAAGGGTACAAAGGATATAAATATAGACAAACTATCATATTCGTCAAAAGAGGGAGAAAATAAAGGGAAAATATGAAGTCCCAACCGCAGCATCATCCTCTTATATTTGTAACAAAACTAACTGATAAAAAATAAATATAAATTCGATCTTCGCGGCGAGCAAAGTGTTAAGGGAAAAAACTAAAAGATTTTTGATCGTAAAATTTTTTCGTTTTTTTTTTCTCATCTTTTTTTAAACTCAATAATGAAATACGAACTCGAAACCGCAAGAAAAAGCCATTGAAATCGGATACATGTGGGCAGCCGTAAATTGGGCGTCTTCATAGTTTCTATTTTTTTTTCCTTTCTTTTTATATCATCCTTTCCCCAAGTTTATTCAACGTGGGCGTAGAAAATTCAACACGCACAGATTTAGCCACCAGAAAAAACCCCTACCGGCCTCGCAGTAGTCCTCCAAAAAAGGAGCAAAACACGAAATACGAAA
The DNA here is from genome assembly GCA_011428145.1 of Ericerus pela. Taxonomy (NCBI): domain Eukaryota; kingdom Metazoa; phylum Arthropoda; class Insecta; order Hemiptera; family Coccidae; genus Ericerus; species Ericerus pela. The sequence continues at coordinate 154,770 of WOFM01000220.1, read as the reverse complement.
CAGAGGAATGAGGAAAACCGAAAATTAAAAGAATTTAATGGTCAAAATTAACGAGCACACACAAGATATTATCATCGAATTCGTTACGAGTATCGGATGGCTGACTGTAAAACAACCGAATGGTGGTAACTCATGTCTTATTAATCGATAAAAGCGCATCATTCTCAAAAGTCATTTCCAAGGTACCAACAAATCTAAAATTCTCTTATACGGCCAAAATTTAGGCTACCAGCAAACGAATAAAACCACAATTTTTTTAACACGATTATTGATGCTGCGAATACCGGTTTGCTCAAGCAGGGATGAGTGTTCAAATGTTCATTAAACGGAAACAGTTTCACAAGTATGGTCGACAATCTTAGTCGCTTATTCAGAAAGCACATTGCTGATCAATCCACAGTCATTACGAGGCTCAACCCCACGGAAGCATTAAACTCGTTCCCGAACTTTTGAAAAAGTGTATAGGGCTTCGGAGAAAAATTTCGAACATAGCGGAATAAATTGACAGACCGTCTCTTGTGTTATACGCAGGATTTACCTCCAGAAGGTTGTTACAAATCGAAAAATCGATTTCACGAACAGAGATGGCGAAAAAAATTTTTTAGGTATATCTGTGTTCTAGAACATGTATCTTATCAAGGTTTTCTTGAAGCCTTGAGAGGTTTAATACCCAAAACTGCCGATGGGTACGGCCCTGACGCTGTTTTCGAACATATATTTGAAAATTCCTATTTATTTAGAAATTTGGTGCCCAAACTTTAACTCCTCCCTTTCGATGGAGTCCTGAGTGAATTTCCATATCATAAACTCGTTCCACACAACCAAGTATACCAATTTATTTCTATTTAGAGAAAAATTGTAACTAACGAAATTAACATAGGGACGACCAAATACGAAGAAAGTCTTTAAAATATCTACAGGTCAGCCAGGTTCGGTGTAAACAAAAATACAACACGCGAGACATGTGAAGATTTTAACACAATCATCTCTGCATCTACCTATACGTATTAAGAAATACTACTGACTAAAAATTGTTGGGAACACCATCACTCCAAAACGAATGGTCGGATTTGGATGAGATTTTCCATAAAAATTGTGTTATTCCAGAAAAGGTTTACTGCCATCAAGGTAGTTCGTAGTTTCCTTGAATGTAAAGTTAGCAATTTTTACCAAACATTTCTTGGTCAAAATATTTATTGAACCGAACGAAAAGGAGTTCAAAAGAGAATTGAAAAAAAAACTTCCCTTTTTTTTCATCGTCTGATAACTACTTACTGATTGTTAGGGTGGATATGATTCTCTGTCTCAATTTTTTTCATAGGGGTTTCATTTGGGTCCACAAAAAATGAATAAAACAATGATTAGACACTACGCAAGTGAGGCTGAGTTAACAGCCATATATATGTATAATCTTCATGGAACCGATTATGTCAGTGGTTCCTGAATGTCGATTGCGCCTAGGAACTCGGTCAAACTAAAGAGATTTTAAAGAATTTGAATACTAAGATTGGTATTCATACTCGACACGCTATGTTCACTAATCCAAGGGTCTGCTTTTAAACAGCAGTAAAACTGGGATTAAAAATAATTTACCTAAGGATAATGAGAAAACGTAGCTTCCTTGTGACAAACTATATTAAAGCTACAAGTTGTTACCCGCAACTTCACTTGCGTAGTGTTTAACAATAATTGTTTCAATCCCTTTTTTGCAGACACAAATGAAACTCAATGAAAAAAAAATTAAACTGAGTGAGTTAGAGAGAATCATATCCACCTCACCAACCAGTAATCATCAGGCGACAAAAAATGAGATGGTGAAGTTTTTCTTCAATTCTCTTTTCTACTCCTTTTCCTTTGGTTCAAGAAATGTTTTGTCTTTTTTCTGTTTTCACAGATGATGAAAATTAGTAAGTTTGCCCCCAGGGAGCTACGGACTTCCTAAATGGCAATAAACTTCCCAAGAATAACACAATATTTTATGGAAAATCTCATGCAAATCTGTCCAGTGGATTCGGAGTGATGGTGTTTCCAACAGCTTTTAGCCCGTATTATATATGCTGTAAAGATGAAAAAAACTTAGTTTCACTGAGAAATATAGCTGAGAACTGCTAGTTTTAAACTGACACTTAGCTTAGTGAACACTAAGTGTCAGCTATGAATATCGGCCTAAGTATATTTCCAATGCACGTAAATGGTGAATAAATAAAATTTATTAATTTTTTTTAAATATTGATTGCAGAAAGAGATAACAGTCCCGAGACGAGAATAGTACCGCACCAATCTACAATTACGCAAAAGTGAACCACTAACTCACACAAAAACCCACCACTCAAGAAATCACGAGAGAAATTTGTTATGGACATATGATAATGAATCGTGGTATAGTTATCTGCACTTCACTTCATTTACCTTCCTATGTAATATAAACAATTCAACAAAATGAAGCAGTTTGATGTTGAGTATGTAGGTATGCTTCATGCATATGTTGAAATTCAGCCAAATTTAACACTCAGCTTTTCCAGAGCAGCATAATTGAAGTGACCGATAATAGGATGGTGATCATATGAAACTCAATGTGGTATGAAAAGCTCATGACATTAAAAGTGATGATTGAAGGGTAGCGAGGATGGAAGGTTGAAGCTGGACGAGAGTGTGAACGGGATGCGAATGTCCATTGCATTCGTAGTACTTCACGTAACAGAGATGGACAAAATCGGTGTCCATCCAAACAATATTGCCCAAAAAAATCATACAAACAAAACCCACTCAAAATGTACGGTGTAACATTCTTTCCATTACTACTCACCAGTTGTAGCCTCAAGAAGTAAAAACTCCCATAGATAAGTGAAAACTCTCACACATAAATGATAACTCCCATACAGCTAAAATCCATCGGAGCCCTTCTTTTCAATTAAGGAAATAAATTCGCAAAACAAAAAAAATTATAAACCAGGTACTTAATTTTTTTTTGTCCCGAACTTCGACTAGCATCAGCACACACATCGGATTAATCAACACCGTATCAATTCTACTGTACGATAAAATTCTACTCGAGTCAAAGTTCAGTGTTCTCGGACTGAAATTTTTAACCGACCAGTTGTATGAAGGAGGAAGGCGGGGTGTGGGTTTTGTCCTTTTAACGAGTTTTTCATTTTTCGTTCCTAAATGAATTTCCCAAACAATTCATAAGACACGATAGAAAAAGGATGATTATCCATTATCTTACAACGGAACAGGGTGAGAAATAAAATGAAACGATATGGTCGATTATCTCGCTCAAAATATGAAAAAAATTAATAAAAACTGAAAGTTTCGACCGGACAGAAAAAACATGGTTGCCTACGAAAACGCCGTAAGAAAACGAAAGAGCGAGGTAATTTGAGAAAAGAAATATGTTTTTTTTTCTCTTTTCTTTGAATCAAACATCAACAAAAATAATTTTGTGGGTTTCCGGAAAATAAAATCAGAAAAAAAGATATAATCAAGCAACAGAAACAAAAAAAAAAAAAATAGCGCAGCAAACCGCGCTAGAGAATGATTTTCTTCAGCGAAAAAATTTAAATAAATAAATAAACAAATAAATAAATAGATACAATAAAAATCAAAATATTAGAAGTATTCGACAGAATGCTGGCTAAAAATTAGGTAGAGATACGTTTAAAATGAAGTGTTAAGGAAATTCATAATAATGAATTTTAATGTATTGTGAAGTTATAAAAAACGCACGCCAGTTATTGAATGATTGCTTGGCAAATAAAATAACAGCAAGCCTGCTTTCCGACCAACCTCTTTAATAATTCATTTGGAATTCATCTTCTCTTCTTAGCAATAGTTGGTAAATTTTTCAAATCACTTCTACGGATGAACCGTTAAACCGATTGAAACAAAATTTTTCATAATATTAGAATACAATATATTAAATATCTGTACCGAATTTCGTGCATATTGCTTGAAAATTACGCACTTTAGAACCATTTGAGCTTCAAAAATGCAACATAATAGAATGTACCGGACACACCATCTGGTTGATCTGGCTGGACCAAAAACACTGGAGTTCATTCTTGTCTAGATTCGAATGAATGTGCTTAATTTTACGTACAGCGTTGCATAGAAATGCGTAAATTGAAAACATATGTATGAATTTAAACTAATAGTGTTAAAAGTTTGCAGGGGTCACAAAAGTAAAAACAAACCCATCTTCATCCATAGGTCTTAATGCCAGATCAATTTTAATATGCAGTTTTTCTTCGAAAACCTACGTATAAAAGCAAAAAGAAAAAGAAAAACGTTGTAAGTGGAAAAACTGACGCTTTGCTTATACATTTCACGGAAGTACCTAACTTTGCAGGATATTGACATATTTTTCCTTATTTTTCAGCCACACAACACTCGCCGAAAAATGAACGTATTGTACAGCTCCGCAGTTGCGAGCTTCGGTGACAAAATGCCAATTAACCACGCAATCCACAAGACGAGAAAACCGGAAGAATATCCCCAGAGAATTAACTGGAAAGACAGCGACAGGTAGAATAAAAACAACATGGGGACAGCGATCTGTCTGATGCGATCTAAATGAAGAACCTCCGTTGTGCTGAGAAGTAAATAAAAACGAAAAAGTGACAATGTACTTCCAAACACGCTCATAAATAAAAGTGTCTTGCTCCGAGGGATAATATTGAAGACAGAAATTGGGAAGTGACAAAAAGACAGAAAAAGAAAAATATTTTACTTCGTTGTTATTCGACTGCTACATTCTTTACATACTTTTCCATAAAAACAAACCTTCGTAAGATTCGACTTTTCTACACGATTATTTCTAAGGCGTAACAAAAGGTGTGATATTTGCATTAGGTACCTGCTGATCACGCGGGTATCTATTTTCAAGCATTGTGCAAAAAGATAATACTCCTGTACAGCTAATAAATTTTTATTAAGCTAACTTATGAATTAGTGGTCAGTTGGGCTGTTGATTCGATGAGAAAATGCTTGAGAATGCTTGATCAGTGGAACTTGGCCAATGTGGTATCATAACATGAGTTTTCCAATCTATCAATCACATCCGGAGTACAGAAAAAACTAATCCAAATACAACACCATTTTGTCAGAATATTGAAATAGTGACCTTTGAGTATATAAGTACATCATAGAGTGACATTTAATCTAATTTACAATTAGGTTCACTTTTACCAACATAGCTGCGATTTTTGATGAGTGAATTTTCTTTTCATAACACAAGGTCTACGTAATATATGAAGACATATTAGTATTTTTATGTCCACTATTCTCCCTTGTTATTGAATAGAATGACTTGAAATTTTCATAAATCAAAGATATCATACTGCACAAGGTTCGTGGCTAATCGCTTTCAAAAAATTCATGTTTGTACACCTGTAATTGGTTTTATAAGTTCTGAGCAGTGTGATGTGTGTATGTGTGAGTAATATCGATATACCAATCGTTCTGCATTCATCAGTGGTTGTAAACATTACTCATAAATTTGTTCCTCACATTATTTTCTACTTTTGGTTCCATTTTTTTTTTTTTAAATTTTCATATTTTCTATTTTGTTTTATTAATAATAATGACAAAAAAAACAATTGTGATTTAAAAAATGTAATGGTCAATGCGGAGATTGAAGGTACTGTACGTAGAAAATCAGCATTATGCGACAGTCAAAAGGGCAAATGCTTCTATTTTCATTTGTTTGATGCTGAAAACAACAGTATAAGAATAGCATCATTCAGATGGTAAAAACAACAATATAAGAACAGCATTATTCAAACATGTGGTAATAAAATGGTTGACTGAAACTGACAATAAGTCATACCGAATTTCAAAAGTAGCTGTGCGAGACCACACAAATTATAACAATCTGATGTTCATGTAAATCATATTGACCACATCTGCCTTGATTATACACATTGCAAATAATTTTGAGCAGCAGGTGAAGCTAAGCCGCTCGTGAATCCAAAAAACACTGTTACAGGTACTACATCGTCAATGTAAATGGTTGCATCGTTGTATCGTTGAATCGTATGCTAATCGTATCCTAAAAGATGGAAATATAAAATCTGTTCAAATGGATTACAGGTTCATAATGATGCTTTATTTTGGGACCATACTAACTTGATAAAATACATTTCCCATTATTATCAATGACCATTGAATAAATAGAAGGTGTCCTATTTAATCATTTAAGAGTGCCTTTACTTTGCATGTTGGTAAATCATCATTTGTGAAAGTGAATCATGAAAATGAAGCCACTGATAAATTGCCCATTATATCAAATTAACTGTATACATAATTTATGACATGTACACGTCCAAAGGACTAGTTCTTCAGATTGTCTGTATATAAATATATATATATATGTAAAAGATGATGTCGTCTTTTCCCAAATCACACCAAATCTCGCTCATACTTGCAAGATTTTGACTATTTTGCATGTTTATTTATGTTTAACCTAGGCTAAGCCATTACGATGTATTAATGAACCACATGCGATTTACTTATCTATAATAACGTCATTTCATTCATTAAATTCATTCCTTCTCTTATCCGATGACAACATTCTCGACTAATCTTAACCTGTACATTTTCTTTTGTTATCATCATCGACTTCGCAGCTTGTTTCTGATTATTTTTCATTGATAATTTCATTCATCCTTTCGTGCGGTCATTCAACGTTGACCCAGTTTAACAGAATAGATCTTCGTTCGTTTCGTGTGTAAGAAATATCCGAATTTTCTAATTTCACCATTATTGTAGTTACGTGTGAAAAAATAGTTTTGAATTTAGAACTCTCACACTATTCTTATTTTGAAGTGCAAATTAGATGCGCGACACACAACGAACTTACAAATTAGAAAATTCATCAAAATTTTTTTTTAAAGTTTCGGAATTGTGAAAATTTTCTTTTTCCTCGTTCTCCATCGACATGTCGTGTGTTAAAATTCAACTGCTCATGATGGCTGAGAGCACAGACAAAACAACGATTCTAAACATAAAAAGAATTCGTCTATTCAAAGATGGAATTTGGTTCGTCTTTCCAGAGGAGCTGCAGAAGGCCGCATTACACAAAGAGTTGATGACATTGGGCCCCCCAAAAAGTGCAGCTTCCATTTTGAAAAGCTGAGGCCAATACAGAACGATCAACATCTCTATACCTCCGGAGATCTCAAGACTATACATGGATAGCGACGACAATTTTGTTTTCAAAGAGTTTATGCTTCCAGAGTATTCGCCTCCGGATCAGGCTAAACCCAAAGAAGAATCAGAATCCCCACCCCAGTTAGAAAAGAGAAAGATGAATCGGTCAACAGCATAATTAAACACTTCCTCATCGAGAAATTATCACCGAAGAACAAAAACGTCACAGCATGGTGCTACTCCTTCGAGAGGGAATCACAACGCTTCAAGCTAGATGGACAAAAACAGATAGAGGTATTCAAGAGCTGTTTGGAACTGTTAATGGCAGATTGGTTCGTCATAAACCAAAGGAAACTGGGACTTAACACCGCCTGGTCCAATTGGAGCGCTGACTTGATTGCAACTTTTGGTGACTCTTCCTGGAAATCGATCCGATATGCGTAAAGAAAGAAAAATTACTTTTAGAAATTGATAGAAATTTACCTGATTTCGTAATTTTGGATTTAGTCGTACTTGGTCTACCAGTTCACATACAAAATTCCCTTAAAACAAATGTTGTTATCTCCCTAAGAATATTACACGATAAATTAAAAAAGTTCGAGGCAGAAGACAGAGTCAGTGACCAAAATAAAAATTTAAACTTTCAAAAAAATAACAATAATAATAATAAAACACCTTATAATACTAATAGATTTGAACAAAATAATAATAATAAGAAAGCAACCAATAATAATGAAAAGAAAAATAATTCTGAAAAGAAACCTTGTCCCAACTGTGAAAAAAAAGGTTATTCGGAGAGGTTTCACCCCGAGGCTCTATGTTGGTTCAAAGACAAGCCCCCTATTAATAAAAAAACTGTTAACAAAATAGAAGTCGAAAATTCTTTATCAGATGACGATACAAAAAACTAATTTACCACTGATCAAAATTAATTTATGCCTTAATGACAAATTCTACTGTAAAGGAATTTATGATTCCGGTTCTAATATTTCGATAATTAATAGAAACTTGATAAACTCCATGAAGGTTAAGGCATTCAAACCGATAGAAAAATCTTTTCGTATGATCAGTGGTCATGGCAAAGTATTGGGAATTTCCAAAATTAAAGTAAAAATTTTTTCCCAAAAGAAAGATGTATTCGTCTTTGTACTTGACAAAAAGGAATTTGATCATGACTTTTTAATAGGCCTTGATCTGATTCACAAATTCGACCTGTGCCAAGATGAAAATTTAAAAATTTATCATAAAAAAAATAATCATAAAAATCTATATTACGAAAATAACAAAAATAATAATCTTGAAAATTTGAATATAAAAGTCTCCAAAACTGAATTAAACTTAAATCATTTGGATGACAAAAAGAAAGAAAAGTTAAAAAAGGTCATACATGATTACAACTACGTTTTTGCTAAAAGTAAATATGATGTAAGTAAGGTCACTGACTACTGTGCCACCATAAAATTAACCGAACATAGATATATTTCCCGCAAACCCTACAGATGTAACATAATTGACCAAAAAGAGATAGAAAATCAGATTACTCAGCTTCTTAATACTGATATGATTGAAGAATCGACCTCTCCTTTTGCTGCGCCCCTAACTTTAGCCTTGAAAAAAAAACGCAGAGGGCATCAAAGTCAAAAATAGAATGTGCGTTGACTATTCCGCCCTAAATAAAATAATAGTTCCTGAGAGTCAACCCTTCCCCCACATAGAAGATTTGATAGTAAAAGCGAGAGATTGCAAATGGTTTTCAGTCCTAGGCATCAATAGTGCCTTCTGGTCCATACCCATTAGAAAGAAAGATAGATACAAGACTGCCTTTGTGACTCAGACTGGACACTACAATTGGAAAAATATGCCCTTTGGATTGAAAACCAGCCCTGCCATTTTTCAACGTATCCTAAGAAATATTTTAAAAAGAAAAGACCTAGATGAATTTTGTGTCAACTATATTGACGATATTTTAATATTTTCAAAAACCTTCAAAGACCATCTAGAACATCTAAAAAAACTTTTTGTAGCCGTTTATGAAGAAGGTTTTAGATTAAATTTAACTAAATGTGATCTGGCCCACAATAAAGTAAAATGTCTAGGTCATTATATCGAGAATAATGCTATTCACCCGCTATTTGATAATGTCCTACCAGTTCGGAACTTCCCCACCCCAAAAACCCAAAAAAATGTTAGACAATTTCTAGGCAAAATAAACTTTTATCGTTCCTATATTCCAAATTCTTCAATAATTCTGGCTCCCCTTTACAATCTATTAAAAAAAATACCCCATTTGTATGGAACGACAAATGTGAAGAAAGTTTCAATAAAATAAAAAAAATTCTATGTTCCGAACCATGTTTAGCGATTTTCAATCCAAAGAGAGAGACAATTGTACAGACCTACCCCAGCCTAGAAGGAATAGGTGCAATTCTGAAACAGAAACAAGATGATGGCTCTTTCAAACCCACTGCTTTCTTTTCAAAAAAATTAAATGAGGCCCAAAAAAGAAAAAAAGCAGTTTTTTTAGAATGTTTGGCTATTAAAGAAGCTTTAATGTATTGGAGACACAGACTATTGGGACTAAAATTTAAAGTATTCTCTGATCATAAACCATTAGAAAATATGAAAATAAATACAAAATATGATGATGAACTCAGAGAATTAATGTTACAACTATCCCATTTTAATTTTGAAATAGAATACGTGCCGGGAGAAACTAATAACGAAGCGGATTGTTTGTCTCACAATCCAGTTTTGGAAAATTTTGAGGCCTCCTCTGAACTCAGAGTTGTAAATTTAATTGAATTGATATCATTAACGATCCAAAAACGGCACTTAAAGATTTTAAAAAAATAAAAAAAGAAAATCTCAAAAAAAGTAACGTAATATTTTCAAAATATAGAGCATCGAAAGAAAAGATAATAATTTCAAACGATTTCGCTAAAGAATTAATAAAAAAAATTCACTTCAAATTTGGACATATCGGATCCAAACAAATTGAACTCACTCTTTTCCCAAAATTTTACAATGAAAATTTCAGAAAATTCATCAAAGATTTCTGCAAGAGTTGCACCACTTGCATAAAAAACAAAACCCGAATTCCTCTCAAATTCAGCTATCTTTCTCACCTTGGACCAGCCACAAGGCCTTTTGAATACATGTCTCTCGATACCATAGGCGGATTTTTAAGCTATAATTCAAACAAAATATACTGCCATTTATTAGTCAACCATTTCTCTAGATTCGCATATATTTTAACATCAAAAACTCAAACCGCCAAAGGTTTCATTAAAATAATAGAAGATATTTTAAAAGACGGTCACAATATTTCTAATCTGCTGACCGATCAATATGGAGGAATAAACTCCAAAGAATTTAAAGATTTTATTCAGAAAAATAATATAAACTTAATTTTTATGGCAGTAGACTGTCCTTCCTCTAATGGACTAAATGAAATATTAAATCAAACTTTAGTAAACAGATTAAAATGTAAAATTAATGAAAATCAAGAAAATAAGAAGAAATCATGGTCTGTCCTTATGGAAGAATGTGTAAAAGAATACAATAATACCATTCATTCTGTCACAAAATTTTCTCCGAATTATTTAATGAATAACGTAAAGTTTGAAATAATTCCAGAATTCGGAGATAAAACAAATAATTTAGATAAAGACAGACAGACTGCTTTCGATAATTCTTGCAAAAATCATAAAATTAACAAAAAAAGATTCGACAAGAACAAAGTAAAAAGCAATTTTCAAATCGGCGACAAAGTATTTGTTTCGCACGGAAACCCCTTAAATAAAAATAAATTGGACGAGATCAGGACTGAACCATTTAAAATCTTGAAACGAATATCAAACTCTATCTTTCAGGTTGACTCTGGTTACCAAAAACAGGAATCAAATCTGTATCATGTTTCGAAACTTTACCCTAGCATTTAAGAAAAATGTACCAAATTTAACGAAACTCAATATTATTTTCTATAATTTATGTATTTATTTGTTATTTGTTCTGTTTATTCTGTATGTGCTTTGTTCTCGGTGTGGGGATGTAAAATACGATGCCCTCTTTTCCCAAATCACACCAAATCTCGCTCATACTTGCGAGATTTTGACTATTTTGCATGTTTATTTATGTTTGACCTAGGCTAAGCCATTACAATGTATTAATGAACCGCATGCGATTTACTTATCTATAATAACGTCATTTCATTCATTAAATTCATTCCTTCTCTTATCCGATGACAACATTCTCGACTAATCTTAACCTGTACATTTTCTTTTGTTATCATCATCGACTTCGCAGCTCGTTTCTGATTATTTTTCATTGATAATTTCATTCATCCTTTCGTGCGGTCATTCAACGTTGACCCAGTTTAACAGAATAGATCTTCGTTTGTTTCGAGTGTAAGAAATATCCAAATTTTCTAATTTCACCATTATTGTAATTACGTGTGAATAAATAGTTTTGAATTTAGAACTCTCACACTATTCTTATTTTGAAGTGCAAATTAGATTCGCGACACGCAACGAACTTACACACACATATATATATATTATTATAAGTGGAACCACATAACAGACTTACTTATAGATATAAATCGTGTGATAAAAAGTATATTCACTCAATGCGAAGGGCACCTATAGTTACAAGGGTGAACTGGGACAAATGCTACCCCATGATATACTTATTCTCAACGGTCGTGACATGCTCATTTCAGCAATAGACAGAATATACAAAATCTACCTTTAAAAAAATGCATAAATTCTACCTCATTCCTTCGGTTACAAAAAATACTGAAAATCAATGGTCTAGAAAATGGATAAACTCATATAGGTATTTCAGTTGTTGTTATGTTCTTTCCCAAATCGGGGATCATCGCAGCACTAGTTCAATTCCGATAAATTCGATTTTTATAGAGCGGTAAACTCAGCGAATTATTACCTTACTGCAGAATTAAAGAACGGAAAAACCGGAAACGGAGATTGCCAGAAATTCTTTCGAGTTTCAACCATTAAAAATAAGCAAGGACGCGTTTTAAATCCTTTCAGAATTGCGCCTAATATGAGAGACGTATCTTTTTTTTCCAACGCCTCCTGTAACAGTTTTTTTTTTTCTAACCGTACAGTCTTTCTCAACAACTTTTACGATCACCAAACACACAACAAACAATGCCACTAAATTACTGATGGATATTTTTAACTACAGAAAATTCTTCCACCACTTTTACTCCTTCTTTCTACCTCTGTTTTTTTCTGTCCCCTTTAATTCAGTATAGGCTATCGTATCTTTCATAGACTGAAACTCTTCTTCATTCATTTCAGCACCCATTTTCACGACCATATTGTTGATTAATGAGTCTCGGTTCGTAAACAAAAAAAAAAATAAAAAAAAACAACAGTGGCCAGCAACTTCCTCAAAACTAAAACAAAAAATGTAAAATAGATACCCAGATACTTTGTATTTTCTGCATTATCACCAAAATTAAGAAAACAAGAGCTTATACCAAATACTAATTACACATCATGAGTCGAGACTTTTTAATCTTCCTTTCTCTTTTCAGAATGGAAAATGGAATGTACATCGGATGGTAATGGTAACCATATAAATAATAGCAAAATTCGGATAAAACAGACTGCACGATCAGCATATCAACAATTTTTGACCAGATTAAAATAGTATATAAGAAGAAATAAATTAGAAGAGCATAGGACACACATCAGACATTTAAAGACGACTGAACCGAAAACAAAACATCAATATGGAACTTTAAAAAGATGAAAATGGAAAAGGGGTTGTTGGTTCGGGGAATGATAGTCTACCCGCATTTGATTTGCGTTTTTTATCCGTTTCATTTATCTTAGCTGACTGGACAACGGCCAAGAGAATGGAAAAGGTAGCAGAAGGAAAAAATGGTTACGAAAAGTCAATTTTTTTATTTATTTTAAAGACAGTCCGTCGGGTCCAGCTTTCGTTTTTGTGGTGTACACAAAAAGTCTTGACCAGGAACCAGCCATTCTGTTCGCCAATCAATCTTCGTAGTAAGCCAGTCTTAACAATGCTTGGGTTTAGTAGGTTTTTAAAAAGAATTTCAACGCTACTTGCTTTTAATTGATGGTTTAAAAACGGCGACAAACCACCAAGAAATGAACAATAATGCGATTGAAGAGGGGAGAGTTGATAAAGGACCATCAGTAAGGATTATGTTTGCCCAAAAGTCGCAAGTTTGATATATTGAACATTCTGTAAAATAAAAATTGACCACAATTTCGGGGGAAAAAACTTCGTAAACCGAAGTTGGAGACAATTTTCTGTCGTTTATCATCTTTTATAATTCATTTTTTGAACCACAAACAAACAACATATACAAGCAACAGCACTACAAAATTGAAAAAGATTTTTGAAACACGAATACGTAATGTAAATATACCTTTAAAAGCATTAATTTATTTGTTTTATATTGTTTTACAAATTTAAAACCTAAACATAGATATATTCTTCTTTAATATTAATAATCCTGGCACAAAAACTACCGGTGAAATTGAGTTTTTCAAAACTAAACCAAACCAGAAAGACATCACACGAAAGTTAATCAAAATGTAAAAAGAAATTGTCTACTAGTTCAATTATGTTCCTTTTTTGATATTCTATTAAATGTATTTTACACAGCGTTTAACAGATGTTCCCGCAGCATTTACATATCTTCTTAGAATCATTCGGTAAACACTTTAAGCCAAATGAAAATAAAAAATTAGTGTCAGGTAAGGGAAAAAATTAATCAAAATATAATGTAGGTACGAAAAAAAAAAGTAATTGCAAGATTTTATATGAAAATATATGTATAGTATGAATAGAGAGGATTTCAGAAATTGACAGAACATGACTGAGATTATCGACTTCTTTTCCCGCCTCAATATATTTACCTATTCTAAAAAAGAATTTCATTGGGTAAAGAAAAAAAAAAAAAACTAAGAAATAATAAGGTTTTTTTTGAGAGGGAGAACCATAACTTAAAACTTGGTTCAACTCAAAATATCACGCATATCCGTTACAATAATATTGAATTAAAACTATAGTTTCTCTGTTTAAATATATTGAAGAGGTCGTCATTTAAAAATCTTAAAAATTTTTTTTTTCAAAATACATGATCCCAAAGACAATGTTTACACCTGTATTTTTCAAGCTGAAAGTAGCGCTTTTCATCAATCAAAGCATAACTTCGATGTAAAGATTAATGCTGCCTCCATGTAAAAATTTTTATATTGAGGTTACGAAGTGACAAATTTGACTTTCTTTCTAATGTTGCATTAATCTATAAGATAGCTATCGAAATGACAAACTCCAACTTACTGGTAATGTTTTTATTTTTATTTCAATAATATTAAAAAAAAAGTCACCTAACCTCTTAACCGTATCAAAATTATTAATGGAAATAATATTTAAAAAAAAAAACGAGTGGGATTCGAATCTGCAACCTCCTATATGACAGTCTAACTCTCTACATATAGTGCCACAGTTGCTGATGGTAGACATGGTGTGTTCACTTTCATCATTCTGAAAGTACTTCACCCATCATTAAGATTATTTACAAGGAATTTAATTAACGTTCTGTCGTTTTCTGATCATTAATTATAAAAATAGCTTCTTCAAACAAGGTTCAAAAGTGATTTAATATAACTCTGCAATTGCTCAGTTGAGCTCATAGCGCAAACATTCCCTTCACTTGTGAACCTTTGTGTATAATATACTATTATTATCATGACAGAGATCAAACTTAGCCTAATACACACATCATCTTCAACCTAATTAGCAAGCAAAATCATAGTATTAATTTGTGATGCAACCACACAACATATAAGAAGCTACCCTATTAACATTATCCAGAATATGTGACATTATGCTCATATTTTCTTCAAGTATGTTCTCTATGAAAATCAACCGATTAATTTGGATCACTAGAAAAGATTGAGGAGTGGGGATAGTTTTTTTATTTCATAATCCAAGGAAAACATGAGTACCAAAAACTCAAATTAACATAGCCTGGATATAAATTTATACCTATTCCATTTTCTCGTTATCATGTTACAGGTTTCAATTATAGTTTGATATAGACACAAAATTTGACATGAACATTATTACTAAGCCACGGACTACAGTCTTCCCAGAATAAGAATGAGGTGGCGTCATACTGGGAATGGATCAAGAGGAAAGGAAAAGATAGAGATTCAAACCATTCAAGGCTGTATCCAAAAATGTTGTTTACCAATCTGTTTTTGTGCTTTATGTTGCTATGACATGTGAATGTCACGACGTCAAGTTATTCTAATTTAGATAGACTATAATATAAATACCAACCTACTGATTTTGATAAGGATCTGCCTCATGGTACTTCCAAAAAGACTATTTCTATTTTGATTTTGAAAAAGGGTAATTGTTTTAAAAAGTGTGTAATTTTTGGTCAACAACTACAAAATTCAATAAAATCATCAAATTAAGATTCATGACTAACTTTTCAGCTATTTCAATAGTAACTACGATACTACTTTTTGAAAACATACTTTTTATCACAGAGCTACTACTGCCTTCAATTTTTTTTTTTAATTTTTTTTACATGTTTTTATTGCAATCACTAAGTATTGTTGTTCGTAACCTCTCTCTCTTCAGTCTTTGTCAATTACAAACAGAGCCTACATTGGCGCTCCTATATTAATAATATATAATTAACTGTGATGATGTAGAACTTTTTCTGTACTACTTAATCTTAGCACAATACATCTACCCAATGTTGGCTTTTTATCCGTACGTTCATTTTAATTTGACTGTTTACTGGTGTGAGAATATGCTCCTCATGCCCTCGCTCATACACGGTATATTTAGTCATAACGTGGTTGTTGCTTGTGACATCATCACACATAGCTATGATTGTGTATTTGTATTTGACTGTCAGTCAGTCAATCTCCAAATGTTGTTGTGTGAACATAAAATAAAATGAGATCTTAAACAGAATCTATTTTCTCTCTGTGTCTACCATTTTTGAGCGTTTCTAGTCATGAGTTTTATTTAACATCGTTTGTCATTGTGTTTGTTGTGCAATTCCGATGAAATCTCTCTTTAGGTGTTCGCCATTTCTCACAACTGAATAAACACACGTCCATTAAAATGTCTTTTTATTTCTCTTAACAAGTTCAAATTCAACAAGAATGAAATGTGACATAGTTCTTGTACTAACATCGATGGTTGTTATCAGTTATCTTTTTTCAAGGTGCTTTTGTTTCAAGTTTCAACTCAAGCTATTTCCTACTGTTTTATCCGTTCATATGCCGTTGTGGTAAAAACGTCATTCTAAAGTCCGGGGTTATTGTGTTTCAATCTCCACAGTGTCAGGCTTTTTTTCTTTTCTAATACAAGTTTTTTTTGGAGTTTTGGACAGAGGATGTTGGTGGGAGTAGTTTTTCCAGTCTTTTAAAAGCGTAGGTATTTAAAAAAATTCATTTTTACCTAACTTATTCAATTAGCAAAAGATACTTATTTCATTTTTTTTTTTTTTTGACTGGTCACTTTCCTCGATGCTAACCTCAAGACATGGTGATTCTGCGAATAATACACCATTCAATGCAAATTGCAGATGATATAAGTTAATACAAGTGGAAATATTTATAGCCAAAGCTGATGTCCATATGCTTAAAGATTTCTAAAAGCTCAGGAGATTTCATTTAAGCACCTTGTTAGTGTCATTCGCTTTTGCCCACACCTCCAACCAAGTTCCTTTGCGCAAACACGACCACCCGATTGTGTAGATAGTGAGTAGAAGGCTTTCGACTCCCTTCGAAAGAATCTCTACTGAGGGGAGGAAGTGTAATATTCATTGAGAGTATTTCACGCAAAAGGAAATAATAAACTTGAAGGCGGTAAAGCAACAGCAAAGAGGGTGGTGATATCAGAGGTGTTTGTTGCTGCTGCAAATGACGCTGTTGCTAAGATAGGGAGGAAAATCTAATTAAACAGCGTCTCGTCAACCGCATCCGGATTAATAATTTGAGCGTAATACAGAAACCAACGGTGAAAAAATCAAAATTCGCAGAATAAGGTGAATGAAGGAGAGAACAAGGATCGACATTTTTCAGACGAACGTTGGATACCAAACACTATTGATGGTCGTAATTAAATTATCCTCCGTCATGAAAACAACATACAAAAAAATTCTTTAGTCAAAATAATAGACCATTTTGTAATATGTCAAACCTCGGGTATTCTCTACATGTACCATTTTCTCTTCTATTCGTATATTTTTTGTAAGAGGCAGGGGGACGTTGAATTACCAAATTTTATCGTTTCTAAGACTACTTCAAACAATGTAAATAAATGAAAGTGCCTATTAAACGCCACAGCAAAATGCTGTCAACAAAAAATTTCATGTCTACTATGGAATATGAAGACAAGTACTTCCTTTCTAAGTAAGATATTTTTCGTGTTTTCATCACGACTACTTAGTCGAAATCGCAAAAAGTTTATTTGTTGTCACAAAAAGTGCTGTTTGCAGCTTCCGTACGTTCTTGATTACGTAAGCGTAATCTAAAGGTGGTGATCTGGTTCTCAAAAGCCCACAAAAGTCTATTGACCACATCATTGAAAACCATATTCGGAACCACACCTCAATGAATGGAAATATATAACCCTGAACGATCGAAAGAAAATCAAAAATATCCAAAAACCAAGCCAAAAATAATGTACCTACCCTACTCTCGTCGTACAGAGCACTGATGCTGTGCCATCTAGTATTTTATTCCAAATTCAACATTCGGTCTAAACATCGAGATCGAGTTCACGTGTTTAATGAAACAATAATTTACTAGGCAAGATTCCCGGCTTGAAAATGAACTTCAGAACCATATATGAAGCAAGGTTGGTTACCTAGAATGACGTCCCACCCCTCCACAAAAAAAAAATGTACGACTGCGTTAAACTGAATGGGTACCTATTATTTATGGATATGCCAAATTAAACACAATAATTTTTTCAATCTTTAAATTCTCATTTTCTTTAATTACACCCATCTACTTTTTAAATTTTAAATGTGAATGAATATTTTGAACCCACTTTCATTAAAATCTATAAAGTGTTGAGTTTTTGGGATTTAAACGATGAATATAAAGAATACCACCAATCGTAAATGGTATTAACTATCAGCAGTAAATACCACGTACCTATTTACTGCTACTCATTTACAGTTTTTATGAGAACCTTCTTCCTGTTCTTAGCGGTTCTCAGTATCTAAATAGTATACCTGAACATGGCGTTTGTTAAATTGAGTAATACGATAATATAATTGTTTTTTGATATAAACTGAGTTATTTCTTGAGTTTTCAACATAAAGTAAGATGCTTATTCCGAGCAAACAAAATTCCGTTAGTTCCGGAAATAGACATACCAAACATATAACTTCCTACGTATGCAGTCGGCAAAAATGAAGCTTTGCAGTTCAATAAAATATCCAAAGATATATCACACAATAAAATCATAAAAAATTTTCCTAACCAACCCTTTTTAGGTAACACAGGGCTCAATGAATGGTTCAGTTCAAAAATGAACTGAAAATATAAACTCAGTGCATCAAAATACATAATCGAAAGATATATCGCTCAATTTTTCAGGAAAAAATTATTTTAACCACTCTTTAAAGTCACAGGGCGCAGAAATGGCAGAATGTATGATAATTTTAGGTTTTTCAAATGCAAAATAGGTACCTGTTTTCTTATCTAAGTATTACCGTAAATCTGGCATGACTGCATAGGAAGCCCATTGAGTGATTAAATCCAAAAATGAACTGAAAATTTGAATTCACCGTTCAAAAAACATGATCGACAATGTACTTATCACTCAATTTTCAAGAAAACAATATCCTAACCCCTTGCCTATCAAAGTTCAAAATCTGAACTGAAAAAATTAAAATTTCCGTATATAATAAACACTCCCGCGACAATAGTTCAAATCCGAGAGGAACAGAATTTTTTTTTCAATAATCGAATTTGAAAAATCATGCTTCGTTACGACATCGGGCTTAACTTGAAATATAGTTATTTGAGGATTTTGGTAGCTTCGCGTTCAGGTATCTAGGAGCAGTGGCGTCAACACAAATGTTGTTCTGTGAGTGAGCACATAAGGAGGCTTCGCCTTGCTCGCTTCAATTATACAAGTTCATCGTTCTGTTTATAATTTTTAGGAATTTTAAATTTTCCATTCAACAATAATTAGCACGCGTCTTCTATTTATCCAAGGATTTCAACGAATTTTCCAACATTTTCATCGACAACAACCACCCTATTCAAACTTTTTTAGTCCACCTACGTACTGCTTATCCAGACATACCTTCATTCCAGGTCGAATTTACAAAATCAACGAGCAAAAACACTTATCCTCTTCTACCAACAACCAACCCATCACCTCCACGCTCCTCATCTTCACTTCGGTTTTGCTTTCAATTAATTGAAAACGAGACCTAAACGTTGTACACGTATCGTGAATATACCTTACCTGCAGATGTTGAAAACCTACGAATGAAATTCGATGAAAAAAGTTTCTCTCTTTTTTAATTTCCGTGCTCACCCCTAGAAAAAGGAGAATAAACAGGCAATGAAATCGGAGAAAATGTTTTACATTGTTTTTTCAAGTTTTTTTCTCTTTTTTTCTCTTTTTTTCTCTTTTTTCTCTTTTTTTCTTTTTTTTCACATAGCAGATGGTTCAGGCTGATATTCGGCTCGTTTATTAATTTCGGTCTCTAACCACCAGCTTTTGCCAACAGCATTTCATCAAGTTTTGTCGAATTTGGAAGCGTTTTCAAATCACGAATGATTTTTCGTGTTTAAGTCCCTGTGCATGCATATGAAATGCTGCCTGCAAAGGCTGACGAAGGGAGGAAGTCGGCAGTACTTACACACCTAACAAAACTAGTACCAACGTAAATTGAAAGGATAAGCATAGTAATACGAATTCAATACAACTCATTAGGGAGTTTTATAAGTTAACGAACGTAAAAAATGACCCTCGCATCATCAGATAGATAACAATCAAATAAACGAATATGGTCAGTCAACAACAATTTATCACTTACCGTTTCAACAAGTTTCAGAGAAAGAAGAAAATAACTCCGATGATATTAAATAGATGAACAACTTTCAATTATTTGGATATTTGTCATAGTACTGTTTGAGACTTCAAATTTCTTCGATCACAAATAGAAATCTTTTTCCCTCACCAAATAAATCCGTTTTTAGAATAGAATTTAAAGCTCGAATTTTCAAAACAGAAACCAGAGAGAAGCAATGAGTTTTCAAGAAAATGCAAAACGTAAGCTGCGTTCAGAAATAAGAAGCTGAACCCGGAATCGTCTGAGCGATATAGCTATAGATACCAATCGTAAAAAGTTGATTTTATCTAAATTTTGTAGTCGTAATACATGAACTGTACCATCGTGAAAAAGATTTCGCGGAAAAAACGAAATTGTTATTTCCCACAACATCTCTGCTCCGTTTCACTAGAAGCAAACATTTGCTTCTTTGAAAATGAAAAACGAAATGTGAATGTAAAGGCGACAGAACGAAAGAAAGGAGAAGTACAATTTGAAAGATCCACAAAAAGCAGGATAACTAGACCACGAAATGTTTGTAATTTCATTTTTTGTGATATACTTCGACCCCAACAATTGAATACACGCTAAAATACACACACATAAGTGACGGCAGACAATATTGATAAAAAGTTCAATCCCTTTATCATTCGAAAATCGTCAAGTTTGTCAAGCACTCTAATTACTCCTTCATCCGTGACGTCATTAAAAGAACGACAGGTTTGGCAGACAACCATGTATTATAGGCAACCATGTATTAGGCTATATATGATAAGCTGATAAAACACAAACCTTACTTCTCACCCACCTCTCTCTAGAACATCTAAATGAGTCAACGGCGTTCGTAGTAGGCTCTTTCGTAAAATATAGAGAGGTTATGAACGTACACATAACAAAGAAAACTATACCAGAATTACCTGTCAAACACCGAGAATAATTTCAATTTCTGTCAATTAACAAATACACCCGGTGAAAGAGAAAAAAAAAAGACAGAAAAAAAAGGAAAAAACACATTTTCGAGGCCATAACAAATCGATTCGAGACCGAGCCAATAAAACATTAGGTGAAGTAGAATAAATTTTTCAGCAAGGTATGCAATAAAACAGGAAAATAGGAAAAATCGTACCAGAGTCGAACCCAAAAAATGTATACTCGCCGCATAGAAAAATATACCTACGCAAATCTCTATATATACATATACCTAATATAAAAAAAATTCAGTAAAAGGAACAAAAGAAAAAAAGCAAGTAAGTACGAGAAAAAACATAAAAATTGATGGAAAAGTCTTGGAAGTACAAACATCATCAATATTGCTGGAAAAAAATTCTTAATTATTTTCCGAGTTGCATTTAAAAATTTAAAAAAGATATAAAAAAAATAAAATTATGGTTCGCATACAAACTACTATCGAGTAAATACGCTGAAGTATGAAAAGTTGCCTATTCATGAATACAAGGAACTAACAAGAAGTCCTACTTTCTGGCTAAGTACGTACTTCAA
This sequence comes from Ericerus pela, assembly GCA_011428145.1. Lineage (NCBI taxonomy): Eukaryota > Metazoa > Arthropoda > Insecta > Hemiptera > Coccidae > Ericerus > Ericerus pela. The sequence goes on along the minus strand of WOFM01000220.1, from coordinate 132,998 downwards.
TTTTAAAGATAGACCATTTGTCAAGAGGAGTTTTTTTGGTCGTACTCGGATGTACTCACACTTTAGGTTTGTGGACCACTCAGAAATTAAATAACCGGGAAGTTTTTTGGAACATTTTTCCAGAACATCAAACAGACAATAATGCGATATACATATTTTATATCAAAAATGCAAAAAAATTTCGAACCAGTTTTCCATTACCAAACCGAAAAGTTGAATATGATGAAACATTCAAAATCTTTACCAAATAAAATTAAGATTTATTCAACTCAGAACGAGATAAATTTTGTAATTCATAAAATAATACTTTTAAAATTTCTCCAGCAGAATCTATGTCTAGGGACTGAAATTATGGCATAAGAAGTTTTGTTATAAAATCGGAAGGAATTGACGCAGGTATAAAGCCTACCTGCGGTAAGGGAAAAGCGCCAACTTCAATAATTCCAGTCCCTAGACCTAAATCTTGCTGGAAAAATTAAAAAAAAATTTTTTTTCATTTTTTAGGGCATTTTTATTGCTTTTTTTAAAAAAAATTTTTCAACGACTTTTCGTTTCCAGCGTTAACGGCAATATTACTTTCAAACTAGCAGTTTATTTATTTAAAGATAACTCCAAAACTACCTCATCGATTCCGAAAAAAATTTAATGGAACCACCATGGGATCATCTTTTATCATTTAAAAAAAATTCATCAATCGGTATTAATTTGAGAAATTATGCTGAAAAAAAATAAAATAAAATAAAATAAAAAAATACGGATTAAATTGATAACTTCTTCCTTTTTTTTTTCGAAGTCTGTTAAAAAACTAAAGTAATTTGATACTAATGGAAATAGTGGAGATAATTAATTTTTCAAGCCGAAGCTCAAAATAATGACGGTTTGTAGAAGAACGAGTACCTACTAATGAAGGCATATATTTAAATTTAGAGGCTTTGCTGGCGTAGAAGTTGTGTTGTTTTAAACTATAAATACAGGAATTGACACGAAATTTATCTGCCTATATGTATAAGAAGTAATGGGATTAAAAACTTTTTTCAACAAATGAGAGGACAGTTACTTGAGAATTCTTTTTTTAAACGTCAAATTTCGGACAACTAAAAATTATATTTTAAAATTTGTTAAATCAATTGTTTTTTTCAATTAGGAGTAACAAATAAGCCATAGGGTGTAGGTGTATTTTACACATTATTCACCTCAGCAGATATACGAGGAGCCCAACTGAGGCACTGCATGCACAGAATTTACTGAACATAATCCCATCTTTCTTTATAAATAACATTTTAGGCCAATTGGGCAATCAATAATTCCACTTTCGGCTTGTTTTTATTCAAGGTAGACTTATTTTTTACAGTCCAGAAATAATATTTCGATACTTCAAATTCAGACATAAAATTTCTTCTTTTAAAAGAAATAAAGAGCACCCGTATTTGTACCATATTTCAAATGCACAAAATGTGTAGATTAAGCACCCACAGCTATCCCTGGATCAAATTGTTATGCAAATGTAAGCAATACATGAAAATAAACCGGAATGAAAGTACAACTTTATTGGAAACACAGCATTTACAAATTTTTAAATATCTTGTGATTAATTTAAGAAATGTGGAAATCTTCAGTATGATAAAACTGAAAGAGAAAATCGTAGATCACTTTAGAAAGACAGAAAATCAGAAAAGGAAATCAATATAAAAAATTATTATTATCTGCTCCCTTTTAGTTCGGACTATTTATGCAACAAATTGTTGAGACTGCATTGAGAAACGAAACTTCCCGTATTTCGCATTTTCTCATATTTATAACCCTCACTTTACAAAGGTAAAAAATTCATTGAGAAAGATTGAAAATCGAACAACTGAAATCAAAATAGATAACATGATACACTATACCTACTCAGTTCCTAAAAAATAAAAATAAAAAGAACCATGTCAAAAATTTTGCACAATTTGCTAGTTAAAGAAGAAAAAATACAATGGTAATCTAGGCACAGAAGAAAATGCAACGAGCTTCCAATTTTCTCATTAGGGGCTTCAAAATTACTTAAAACTATGGAAATTTACGAAAATTTTGATTTTTATCGCTCGAACTACCAAAATGGCTCCATTAAAAACCAACAAACCACGGCAAAATTTGAGAAGAGACTGCTAATTTTCCATTCAGAGCCAAGTAGGCGGCTGAAGTATTATCTAATGCTAGTAAATATGTAATAAAAAAATTGTTTTTCCCCACACGTCGTACACAATCTTCGTATTTATTGCGAACTCTAACTCTGTACTCACAACTTCAGTGTAAGCATAAAAAATCACAATTATATCTTACACATTTTCAATTTATTCTAATTTGGTAGTCATCAATCAGACTAGAAAAATAATGACACCAAGCGATAGTGTTCTTTTTGAGGATCAACTTTTTGCGTTGGTATTGGACGTTGAAGTATGCGCGAACCTTGCTGCTTAACCCATCAAAGCTTCTTGGACCTTTGTGGTCGACTTGCGATGCGATTTTCTAAGCAGAAACAAATAACTAAAAGAAGATATCATGTCCCATGCAATAGACATAAGTGCGAAACGACCACCTTCTGTAATGTCTGATGGAGAGAGAACTCCTCGCTTCCACATCACAGTGCTCATCGTAATTCTAACCCACAACACTCATGAGAAGAGTAGGCCGACAGCAGAAAATGTATACTCGGAAACATGACCATGCAATTCTTCGCAGAGTGATGAACCAGGTTCAACTGACCTACCTACAGTATGCATCGAATACTTTTCAACTATGTATATTCAATTTTCCATTATTTTTTCCAACATAAAGCTACACTCGATATAAAAATTCAAATGACGCGGAAGCGAGGTGGGATTAGTTTCGTAAAAAGCAAGAATCTAAAAAAAAAACCTCAATTACGATTTGCATCATTATAATCATTATCATCATCATCATCATCATCATTAATGCACTAAAAATTTCTACAAAAAAACTTCAGGAAAACCAGTTTTCTTCTCAGTTCAAATCAGTTTTGAATCAAGTGCACTATGTCACTGACAGTATTTAGCAACAACTCGAAAATAATTACCGGTTACTCGCGACGATGTTTCAATCACTCCGAACACGCATTTCAAAACACAATTAACATGCGAAAAATGACCACGATCCGGTACACTTCAACGACGACACCAATTAATGAAATCGGCAAAAAAAATTCAAAAAAAAAAAAAAATTCCCGAACAAAATTTAATTAAGCATATAATTTTATTATTCGAGGCAGAATGCACAAAAATTACGCGGGTCGCGGTACGCGAACAAACTGGGCACATATACGAGATGAACCCACCAACATCCGACACCAAATCCCCAGGTCCACACTAATCTCGCACATACGTTCGCCTATCGCAATCGACAAATTCGTCGAATTATCAGCGACGAGCAGCATGGAAAAATAACCAACACGACGACGACTGAAGAAGCAGTAATAACTGATAAGGCAAAGGCAATCGACGAGCGGTCGAGCAACGAAAATGATTTTTTTTTTTTTTGGGAGGGGGGGGGGAAGAAGAAAAGTTGAAAACTTGGAAGAGAAAAAAACACACTGCGGAGGAAACGAAAAAAAAAGATTTAAAAAAAAAAAGCGAAAAAAAATTTTCGTTTTAGCTTGTAATTTTCGCCACAATTTTACGTCTGCGCTGCGATCAACAACGAGATGAATGACTCACCAACACAAACGACGGAAAGATCATCTATCGCACGGGCACAAAACGCAACACGCACCACATATTATAATACGCTCATCGTCATCTCGCCTTTTCGATTCTCGAAAAACGACGACGTTCTTTTTTTTCTTTTTTTTTTTTTCGCATGCACGTCGTACGTCCCCAACGAACGAATTTGCATGTCTGCTCCCTGATAGCTAGCTCAACACCCCCTCTCCTCATCAACGGCCACACACCAACGAGAATCTCTTTTACACCCAACCCCCCGAATTTAGCTGAACGTTGAAGATACACGTACTTGCGTTATACTACTTTTTTTCAGTTTTTGGCGCAATTACGACTACATTGTGTAGGCTAATTCGAATTAAAAATTAATTTTCACGCAAACAACCGCCCGCTAAATCATCACCAAGACCAGGGGAAAATATAGACGGCAGTTAACTGATGCAAAACATTAATCAACTCCTTTTTCCTTTTTCCTTTTTTTTTTTTTTCTATCGTCGCCTTCCATTTCTAAAATAATATTATTAAAATTTTCTTCAAGCCTACGAAAATATGCAGGACTCTAACGAACATTGTGGGAAGAAATTTTACGATTTGTTGTCCTCGTGTCAGCGAATAATAAGAAACGGAGTTGAATCAAGTTGAAAGGGACGGGACATTTCACCTCTCCTTAGATACATTTTAAATTTTAGTTTACCAACCCTAACCTCAAGGCTAATGTTCGTCACTTTCCTTAGGGCTCACTTCTTTCACGTGTCTACAAGCAAAGTCGTACATAGCGCTTCATCATACGGAATTAAGGTTCACATACCATCACTCACTCCCCACCATGCCAAAAAACCGCCACCGCCTACAAAGACAAACTACTTTCTACTTTTTTCGAATGTCAAGTTTTCTCTGTGTTTTAGGGATCCAGAACCTCAATAATCCATTCCATTTGGCTTCCAGCATCGAAACCAGGATAATAAATTAAATAAACCTATACGCAACCGTGAAATAAAATATTACAGCAACAAGAAGGTAGGTAGGTACTGAAATTATTGAAGTTTTGTCACATAAAATTGGAAGGAATTGACGAAGGTATAAAGCCTACGTGGTCTAGTCCCTCGACCTGGATCTTACCGGAGAAATTTGGAAACAATTATTTTTAACTTTTTAGTGCATTTTTTATTCATTTTTTTTTTTTTGAAGTCGGTTCTATTTTTTGAGAAAAAAAATTTTCTATGATTTTTCGTTTCTAGCGTTAGCAGCAAAATTACTTTAAAACTAGCAGTTTTTTATTTAAAAATAACTCCAAAAATATTTCATATTTAATGGGACCACCATGGGATCATCCTCTATCATTTAAAAAAAGTTCATCAAAATCGGTGCCAAAGTTGAGAACTTATTCTGAAACAAACATTATACATAAATATGTTTGCTTTTTTTTTTTCGAAGTTGGTTAAAAAATTGTCATATTTTCGTTATCTTTATAAATCGATAGGGATGGGCGTACTAAATAACATACTAAGTGTCTCAACCTCTACCCTGTCTGCTTCAGTGGGAAATGAGGAAAAATATGTTTCCCAAATCATGGTTTTGCAGTTTTTGCGAGTAATATCAACTTTATCAGGAAAATAGGTCAAGAAATGAAAAACATTACATTTACAATATAAAAATTTCTTATATTTTTTTGTGTATGATGACAATTTTTCCTAAAAAGCTGAACCTAGAAATTACCACTTTCTATATTCAGTTAAACTAACATACCACAATACTGAATTTTAACATTAATAATTAGAACAAAATTGGTAAGAACTCAAAAATTATTGGTCTTACCGACTTGCGGTTGGTCCCATTCAATTCAGCACTAAAAAATATATAGGATGCGATAGTATATGGTTATCTTCCCATAACAATGCAAATTTTTCTCAGAATATACGTTTTTATAGTTACCTGCACTCGCTAAAGATTCAAAAAATATTGATGCGTATCGATATTTGGGAGAAAATATCGTTATTTTAGGTATCAATAAGTAAAAATATTGGAAAATGTCGATATTTAATTGAATTAACTCACAATGTACCTAATATATGACGATACTTTACGTATCGATATTTCAGAAATATTGATACGTGTCGATACAAAATAAATAAACATCGAGGGGTGCAGAGCGTCATTCATTAGAAGTGAAAAGAAGATTTTTTATGGTAAACAAAATGTTCAACATTTTGTGACTAAGCTATTCTCTTGTTACAGTTGATATTTCTCAATAAAACAACAAAACACGAATTTGGGGCACATTTCCCTTAATTCCCACTCAAACAGGAGGGGTGGAGGTTGAAACTTTTAGTATGTTATTTAGGACACCCATCCCTAATGATCTGTGGGAAAAAGTAGAAAATATGGCAATATCTATAATAAAAGTTATTGTAAAGTACATGTTATCTTACTGGACTAGAATCAATCATTCTGCAAAGGCTATAGAAACAACTTTTAGATCAGAAAAGAAAGGAAAACGTGAAGTTAGAACAAATTACTCGACACCAGATCTGTTTAATACAGAAAAAAAACTCTGGTGCAGCAATGCTTCGCTAGAAGATCCAGTTTACAGATGGAAATAGACAGAGAGAGAGAGAGAGATGGAAAGTGCGCTTAAAAAAATTGTAAAATAATGTATTTATATCTAAAATATTTATAGAAGTTGTGGATCGATGTAACAAAGTAACTGTGCAAAAGAAATAAAGATGTACTCAAAATAACGTCTCCGAAGTGTGTGAAATTGCAGCAAAGATGTAAATCATGTACATGGTATAAAGAGTAATATATAAACAAACATGTATGGAGATGAACGAATGAGCGGCGGAATGGTGTATCAGTTTCGCTGCGAATAAAGGTACAAAAGTATACAGGTAAAGACAGTCTAGTGTTTGCAGGAGTGAGAGGGGAGGAGGATTGATGGTCCCAATAATATCAATATTAATTGATATTTATATCAATATCAATCGATACTTATATCGATAGCTATTGATATATGGATATTTCATTGCTGGTTTAAGGTTCTTTCAAACCAGCTCCCATACAATAGCTATATTTCGTAAAAATTTTAGCCCTATTGGTTGGGTAGTTTTCTCAAAACTGTGAAACCAAAACTTTTTCTAGAAATTTTTCTTTTCCAGTTTTCTCAGAAATACTGAATTAACAGGCACCAAACTTCTAAGAAATTGCACCAACATAAGGAAAGTTTATCGTGAAAATTTCAACCCAATCCCCTTTGTCATTTTCTCACAATCCTAGAAAAACAACTTTTCCAGGAATTTTTTGTTTTCCAGTTTTCTCAGGAACAAATCAACCGATAGGTAAAAAACTTCTTATAGACCTGCACCCATATAAGAACTATCTCTCGTGAAAATTTCAGCCATATCCACCTGGTAGTTTTCTCAAAACCGTGAACCCAAAATTTTGGGCGACACACACACACAAACACACACACATGCACATATACATATATATAAATAAATATAAAACCAAATTAGTTCAAAATGAGAAAATGGAACCAATCGTTTTCTTTTCTCATGATACGGATAATTTTCATGACCCCCACCCCTAACACCACAATCATGTCAATTTTAATACGCGGTTAGCAAGCAAACTGGGTAAAAAGTGAGCACTAATATTAGTAATGTTCATGAAAGAAAAAACTCAATTTCTCTTTGTCAGAGAAAGAGAGAAATTTTCTGACACCATTCGATGAGGAAATTCCTATAGAAAATTAACTTCTAAAGATGTGATTGTAAATTTATTATCACATGATATGAGTATCTTTTTATTTCACGCTCAACAAAACAATTCCTTAAATAATTGTTAAATTTGGATTACCTGCCAATTCCTCGAGTTTTTCCACTCTTATAACTTACAAACGATTAAAACCATATAATAGAACTGAGAACTGAACTTCGAAAGAACTGATCCGAAACTCAAACTTCAAGAGTGGCACTTTTTTGCCGTACCAACAAGTAAAATCTATGCCCATTTACAGATTTTAGAATAATAATGTTGGCACGGATTTTCGGGTTTACCTGAGTATCCATACACCCTCTATATGATCGAAGGCTAATACCTTCTCCGCTTCAGATTTTAGAGAACGCCACGACGAAATGAGAGAATTATTTTCAATACATTTTGGGAAATAGGCAAAAGAAAAAGAGATCGAATTACAGCAGAAACCACGATATTTTTTCACTCATTCCACATTCCTTATTTTTGCATGTTTTCAAAAAAAACAAAAAAAAAACAGGAATCATTTCTAACCAAATTCGAAGAAAATTTCTCAGCAAGTAGATACAACCCAAATGGGCACTCGATTCTTGACAGTAACAACCTCAGTGAAAAATTTCAACCACTGACCTAACCAGCCTAATATCAGTATAAATTATTTTCTTCGCGACATTGAATTCATTAAATGAAATTAGAGTTGTAGTCAATTTTTTCTCAGCATATGAGGGAGACAACTGGCCAAAATACTTCTCAGGTATTCCATGTCTCCATTATGCAGCAAATTTAATACCTCATTTTTCAATATGTCAAAATTTACACCTAGCCACAAAATATTTCGTCGTCAATTTACTAAGTACATCCCTTTTATCTTGTTTCGTCCGCATTCATGCACTCATTTCTTTCCTTCTCATGAACGTCTTTGAATAACGATGCAAATAATTACAGATAAAACGTAGTGAAACTTTACCACCACCCCTTAGAAATATTGTCGACAATATATCATCGCTCGGTTGGAATAACACAAAAAGCTCTTATTTTCTGGTCGTTATGCCTTTTTTTTCTTCTTTCCATTGTTCCCCCACCCCGTACCCGAATATTCTTGTAATCGTCAACCATCGTTTACGACGTTAACAAATTAATTTTTTTTTTCTCTTCATTTTCGCCGAACTCGAGGGGATAGTAGTTAGTTTTAAAACAATTTTTCAATCAAAATGGCTCGGATATTATCCAGTAAAACGGTGACACCGCCGTTATTAAAACGTTTTTACCGAGAAAAAATTTTAAGCGCGTCGTTAATTTAGCGCGGAAAATGGAAAATTTCGTCGCTCAACTTCCGTTTTTTTTCTCTCACCCTCTCCCAGTTTCACTTTTGCCACAATGATGAAAACTTTCTTTCTTTCTCCAAAACAGTACCAATAAAAATCGAATCAAAGCGTTTTCGAAATGAGTAGAATACTTTTAGAATGACTTCCCGAATGCGGTTAAATGAAATCACAAAATTCGCAAGAATCGCGAAACCGATGAGATGATCGATTCGGAATAGTAAGAAAAATAAGGCGAAGAAAATAAAAAAAAAAAAAAATGAAAAATAGAAAATACCGTCAACAATGTATACGTGCACGGAATCTCATCCAGCGGCACTCTCAACCATCAATTTTATTCTCGATGAACATTTTCTCCTCAACAGAGGTCATTGTTCAATATCATGGTTAAAAAAATAATGAAAGACGACGACTGGATGAATTTCAGCGGGCGTAAATCATTTGGGCAAATCCCTATCACAAAAAAAATTAAGGAAGCTGTTACATCATTTGGGCAAATTGATCGTTTTGCCCATGAACAACAAAAAGTTCAGAAAAATTGATAAATTTCAAATTATCTTAATAGTTCCCGAAAATAAGTTCAAATGCTGAAAAAGTGAAAGTTGTCACATACACAACGGCTATGCGCGACTCCAGTGATGGCCAGAGGGGCCATAGCTCTGCCAAAATCATACGAAGATTTTTTAATCCTCGCGCGTAAGTGTACGTAACATTCAAGGTGTTCCGTACGCAATGTATTCTCTAGAAAGTTTGAAAACAAAAAACACTTTCGTACCCAATAATTAGGGAAAAGCAAAATATACTTTGGCATATTTTTTAAATCGTAGCGCATTGAGCATATCGACATTATCTTCACAAATCAAAAAATTATAAGTAAAATTAGCCCAATTTGATTGAAGATATTTTTACACAAATACTTGGGAAAAAATCCCTAAAATACAACTATTGCGTTCGGTGGAATGGCGGGACTTGTGGAAAAACGCCGATCCTGAGTCGTAGATCACGAATATATAGGTCACTCAAATTCTTCTGTGCACGATATGTATACATCAACATTTTTGCTCTTTTTGGGAGTCTGTGGAGCCTCCGCTGTTTGACCTATGGAAACTATTAGGGACTGGTTTGGCATTGAATTTGCGCGAAATCTGTCGACTGGTTTTCGAATGGCAGCCATTACAAAATTTGACACTTTCGAAAAATACACACTTACAGCGGATGATGCGCGGCGGAGATATTTTAGAATATAATAACTTTTTAAGGCAATTTTTAGAGAATATTTTGGCTATTTCCATCAACTTTGACCATTTTTAGGGAACGTTGCGACTCATAATTTTTACCCAAGTTTACCCTTCCAATAACTGAATTTTGAAAAAAACAAATTTTCCAAACAAATTGTTTTCAATTTTGTATTTTACAACACTGCCGAATGACGCAAAACCGCAATCTGTGGGCATATGAAAATGTACATTTAATGAAGCAGATTTGAAAATTCTCTATACTGATATTCATATTGCCCTGTTCATATGGGAATGTGTTCACATATTTTTAATTTTAAGGGAGTATAAAATTAATATTTTACTGTTTATAGCGCGTAACAGATAAAACATATGTGTAATGGCTAAAAGAGGTGGTAATGTACCTAATTAAGACCACTTTCGGGAGTACACCATACACAAAATATCACGTACTTAAAAGCAGTAATACTTCTAACATAAATTCAAGTTTTATCATCCACAGACTATCGTGGACCTTAACATTAATTAGAGACTCAATAATATTTAAAACACATGAGTGAATTTACACATTTAATAAAATAATAATTTGTACATCACAGTACATACATATACGTTAATATTTATACATATACAATCACAATTCAACAAGCAAGACTATCTGTTCACTAGAGACTTCTACAAGAGAGGTTCCAGGTACTTAGAAGTAGCTGTCGAAGAACTGATTAAGAACTGAACAATTACACTACTGAATCGAGGGATTATATACTCGTTCAGGGTATGAAAACGTACGTGTCGAATAGGTAAAGTGAAGTAGGGTGTTGTTATTATAGGGTTGTCCTGACTCGTCGAGTACTCAAGGGACAGGTACAACTAGGTCATAAATATACAGAAGGTACATCTGTATACATAAATTAAATACGGGTAATTTAGTGGTTGTTTACAAAGAATTATAGGATGATAATTGTTGATAAATATCTACGTTTTTGGTATTCGAAAATGAGTGAACAAATATGTTCGTCATTTCTAAAGATAGACAAAAATATACGTTACAATATGTATATTTCACCGCTTTTAGCCCATACTTTGCCTTTCCCTACTATTTATAAATGTTTTGGTCATAAAAACATTTTAAAAAAATTTTTCGTTCATCCTCTGGCGAAATTCTTTTATCACTATTTAAAAAAAATCGGAGTTCTCACTGAAAAATTTTCATCAGAGCACTACTAATATCACTTCTTTTTTCCTAAGAAAAAAAAAAAACAAAATTCCACCTCATTTAACTCCCACTAAATAAGAAACTCCTTCCTTGTGCGTGAGCAAAATAATTAATCTTTCATACAATGTCTACACTTAACTGGCGCAATAAAATGAATTAACAATTATCAACACCACCAGTAAACTCGCCTGACTAGGTGTATTTTTCGTGGTTATGTGTGCTGCTCTGTTGGGATCTTAGGTCCAACAGGGGTTGTGCAGCAAGCTCTAGGATAAAAGCATATTTTCAAAAGTCATAAAAGTTTCTCGACCTTTGAATGTTATTAAATCTGTTAGAGATGAAAAACAAAGAAAGCACTACGTCTATTACTTGTCGTTTTAAAACAGGCTGATGGACTTGGAAAGAGCTGCACGAAAGTTCTTTGAAGAAATAGTTCTTATTTTCCAAGGGAAGCACTAGGAAAAAACTTTTTTTTCTTCAAAAGAGCTGAATTTCCTATCCCAACTTGATTAGTATGATGTGATAAAACGTTCTCTTTTGAAGAAATCGACGCCTCTGAATTACGTACATACATAGGTACTATTCTTATCAGAATATTATTCTATTAGAAAAATCAATTTTTGAGTTTTTCCACTTCACACAACATGAACTGAGAACTAACTTTCAACTGAACTTGTAATCCAGAACCGAAACGTCAAGTTCAACACAGCTATCATGATTATTTTTAAATGAAATAAGTGAACAATGTGCCCCCAGTTAAAGTTTCTTCCGTTGGAAAACGGGCTAAAAATTTTGATAAGTATAAAATAAAAGAAAAGCAGATTTCAAAAAAAAATTAAAGAAATATTCAAAAAATAAAAAAATTATGCTCATCATTTATTGATGTAATATCATATGTAATTTTAAAATTATCATTGTTAATAAGTTGGCGAGCAGTAACCAAACCTCATAATTTTTAATCTGAACTGGTGTTCTTTACATAGAAATCCTTTTTGTGGTTGGGGAGAGTGAAAAGAGGAAAGGAGGAGTGGAACCCATGATGAGAAGGGCGTTCACACCACAAATCCCCCTACACCCACTCACCCAACTATGCCACTGGATGAAATTTTGCATCTGTCTTTTCTCTCAAAAGATACATTTAAAATACGTTCTCGAAATCTTCTGAAGATGCTTCCCTCCTAAGAAAACAAATTAAATCCCGGAGCTGCCTCAGACATAAGGCTGCTCATATATGACAGAACAGATCAGAGTCAATTCACAGCTGTTTAAAAAAATAATTTTACAAGCCACACTCTTCAATATACTACGTGATTGTAATCCTTCAAAATATTTAACTGAGAGTCTTACCGGAGAGGCAGAGAGGAAATTCGGACCTGAGGGAAAAACAATAACTGAAAATAGACTTTGTCAGTTTTTTTTTTTTTTTTTTGAAAATTCCTGGCTATTAAAAAACCCGAAACCGAGCGGAAATATCTCCTTTCTCATCGAGATTCGATGGGTCTACGTCCTCCAGTATGAATTTTACCTTACAATAACATGAAGGAGCACCCACTCTTATACGCAAGTAGACCACTTGGCGCTTGTCCACCACATTTGACATTACCTACACACGCAGTTACGTCAAGGATACAGCAATTAATAAATAAAATGGTAAATGGTTGAATAAAAAATTGTAGATAAGTACAATAAATAATCGAATTAGAAAATTGACTAAGATTTGAGAGCTGTCCGATTAACGAAAGTGTGCTACATTGCCTACACTCGAGTTGAATCATTTTCCAACTTAGGTAGGTACCTTACATGATCAAAGATTTGAATTAAAATTCAACCTATAGTATCGGTACGATTTTTACTTCGACAGGGAGAATTTTCTGAAAGTTCAAAATTTTTTTGCCTACATCCTATTGAACCTAAAATAATGAATTTCTGCATAATTACATATACGTTTTCTCTTTCAGAATTTATACGTACAAAAAAATATTATTTTGCATCCATTAAAAACAGCTGCGGATGTGAATTTTTTTGTAATCCAAGCTTCGACTTGTCGGTTTAAAGAAATACACGGTTACCATTTAAATTGAGAAAAATTTTTCGACAACAATGCGGAAATTGTTTTTGAATTATTATCGCCCCTGCTTTTGGCCCGTAAAGACGTTCAAAATTTCTTGTATGAAAAATTCTAGTAAACGTAAAACGAGTCACCATGAGAGAAATCGTTCATTTACAAGTCGGCCAAAGTGGAAATCAAATTGGCACCAAAGTAAGTGCACCTATTCTAAATTATTACAGAATATTTCTTTCGTTATTTTTTTTTTTTGCCGTGTCGTGTCGCGTCGTGTCATTTTTTTCAACTTTTTCTGCTCTTAGTTTTGGGAATTATTATGCGATGAACACGCAATTGATCCGACGGGCCACTATTACGGAGATTCGCCCTTACAAATAGAGCGAATTAACGTGTATTATAATCAAGGTTTAGGTAGGTACAACGCACGTTTCTGTCATCTTGAGAGGTTGTTACGCTTGCATATACGCATATTTCAAAGATCCGCCAACGATTTAATTTTTTTTTTAATTTTTTTCGCAGGTTGCAAATATGTTCCCAGAGCGGTACTGGTTGATTTGGAGCCAGGCGTACTCGACTCCATCAGAGGTCGTGAGATCGGACCTCTCTTCAGGCCGGATAATTTTATTGCTGGACTAACCGGAGCCGGAAACAATTGGGCCAAAGGTCATTACACTGACGGTGCGGAATTAGCCGAAGCCACGTTAGAAGTTGTCCGGTAAATTCGTTTTATGAACGTTTTTATTCAGCTTGTTCTCCGGCGCTGTCTGTACGCCCTCGTTCTAAATTCTTTGCTTTGCCATCAGAATTTTAGTCGTAAGATTTTAGTGTAGTAGTGCGGATGATAATGAGCACGCTTGTTGGATTTTTTCTTTTCCACAGTCTTTCTGTTGAAAGTTAGCCAACCTCTCACTGCTCCCAGTTTACACTCGGCGTCAGTTTTGTGAGGCGAAAACAAAAACTCAAAAAATTAATGTTTGTAGGAATTTCGAGGACTTTTTTGATGAGAATGGCATGAGGTACAAATGCGCAGACTGCTGCACCATAAGGTTGGATGCGAACGTAATTTTTTGAGAATGATTTTTTCCAGTTCTACAGCCGGCCTGGCCAACGGAACTGCTACTAAATTCTAGCACCACATTTTTCCAACCCGTACGTCCAGATTTAAAAAAATACAATATAACAAAGAAGTAGACACGTGAAACTATGAGAAAACGCACAAAAAAAAGCAAAAATAATTTGAAAGTTTGTCTACTCAAAATGACTTGAAAATTCGGGTCATGTTTTTTTTTTTCTTTCGTTTATCCGAAATCAGTTAAGAAAATTAAGGAGAATGAACGGAAAATGTTAAGTTTTTTTTCATGAAGGACACAGTTTTCTCTAAATTTTCCATTCACTACTGAATAGTGCTCTATAGGAATTTTTTCAGTAAGTTAAAAGCCTAATTTATTTTCCGAATTTTTTTTACCTTCCTTCTCTTACGAGGTCTTTAACTAATCGTAGTAATTAGAGGTTTGAGGTCCCAATTTGCGCAAATGGATATGCTATTTGATTTATTTCCTTTTGAAAGAAATTATCTTCTCATGTTATAGAGTTATGGGAGAAAAACTGGCAAGTTTTTCAACAAAATTAAAAAATCTTCCAAACAGTTTACCAAAGATACGCCCCTCAATAAAATAATATGAAACCATCATAACTTGTTAGTCCACATCTAATCCATTGGAAGTTTATCGTCTGGTCCAAAAATCTTGTAAATAGGCGGTAAAAAATACTTGACTCAAAAAGTGACAAATTATCTTGTTGGTCAGCAATTAGAATACCTTCGATAAAAATAATAATTCAAATAATTATGCATGCTTAATCAGTATTCACAGATTTTTCAAAGAAAAAAGTATACGACCAAGAATTGACAGACAAATCGAAAAAAAAACAAAAAAAAAAGATAATCAAAGTTTCGAATATTTTATTCATTTTACGAGTAGAATATAATACAAAATAAAAGAAAAACTTGAATTTCGATCGAAATTTGACTACTGTGTATTGTATGAGGAAACAAAAAAAAAGAGTATATTGACGATTTTGGTCAAAAAGAAAGATTACCTACTACATTTTGTTGTTATTAAAAAAAAAGATTAAATACTCTGAGAGGATATCTACCAATCCTGAGTTTAATACCATACGACTTACTATCTTTTCTGCTCGAATGACAAATTTTCAAGAGCCACAGCAAATCGAAAAAAAAATCTGACAAATTAATTATGAAATTATGGAAACAAATTATATCGTCTATAAACAATTTTCTTTACAATAAAACATGATATTTTTTTGGTCTGAAAGAATATGAGGAGGAAGGCACTAAGATTCCAGTTTTTCCCTTCCAACAAAAATCCCAGCCGGGCGGCACATGTTATTATTTTACATTTTTCGTACTTGAAAAAAAAAATACAGTAATTTTGAGAAATTTTCTTATTACTTACCTACATGTTTTCTAGTTATTGACGGAAAATACATCTTACTTTTCGAAATGGGTGTATAATTCAAAAACTTGAGAGTTGAAAAAAGTACGTACTATACTTTCTTTAATAGTTTGAAAAGAATGATAGCAAGAAGGGAATAAAACTGGATTGCAGAAATAAGGAAGGTTCAAACAATCTAATGAATTAATTAAGCGATGGTTGAATTCGACATTTTGTCTGAAAATTAGCACGCTCACCAATTCAGTAAAATTAATGTAACTCCGGAATGAGACGTCACATAATATTCCACGAGGTATCAGCGGTAACAAAAAGTGATTAGGTGCGTGAAGAATCGTGACTTATTTCGTAATTTAGTAAAATTTCAAGCATGTTTTAATTTCGTCATTGACTAGGGTGGAAGTCCATCCCTAACATAAAAAAAGTAGTGAATCGAAATGAACTGAGAAGAGACCGATAACCTATGAACAATCAAAATCCTCCCAGAACGAAACTACGGCCCTATGCCAGAACTTTTGATATAACTTTGCAATAGGAAACTGTCAAGATTTATGCCAAAAAGACTTAATTAGATAAATTATTAGAACAGCATAATATGTACGTTGGATCTATTAGCCGAGTTTGATACAACGCAGTGCTTCACTAAAAGGTGACATAAACAAAATTTAGTAAAATAAAAGAAGAAAAAATAACAAAATTAAATATTAGATACGGACTGCCCGGCAACACGCAACTAACAGCCACGTGACATATTCTACGCCCAAAAGACCAGCACCCTTGGCTTTGACACAGCCCCCATTCACTATTTTTCTTTTTCAATTTTCATTACCTAAATTCATCTTTTACCGACGTAACTTATTGGCATAACACATTGCAGGAAAGAAGCTGAAGGTGCTGAATGTTTGCAAGGATTTCAGATTGTACATTCGTTAGGTGGTGGTACCGGATCTGGATTGGGTACGCTTTTAATAAATAAAATTCGCGAAGAATTTCCAGATCGAATTCTCAATACGCATTCAGTCATTCCTTCACCGAAGGCAAGTCGTTTGTAAAAATGTTTAATACACCTAGTTCTTTTCTTCTCTTTTTATTTTTTTCTCAATTAACTTCAATTTTTTTCCCCCACCACCCGCAGGTATCAGATGTTGTCGTAGAACCGTACAACACAACTTTATCCATAGATCAGCTGGTCGAAGCCACAGACGCTACGTTCTGTATTGATAACGAAGCCTTATTCGATATTTGCACTCGTACCTTAAAATTAGAAAGACCAGTATACAGCGATTTGAATCATTTAATATCGCTAACGTTGTCGGGAGTAACGACCAGTTTCCGTTTCCCAGGTCAGCTAAACGCTGATCTGCGAAAATTGGCCGTGAACATGGTCCCGTTCCCGAGACTGCATTTCTTTGTGCCCGGATTTGCGCCGCTGACAGCGAAAGAAGTGCAAGACTACCGTGCCATGACCGTTAACGAATTAACCATGCAGGCTTTCGACATGAAAAATATGATGGCTGCCTGTGATCCACGAAATGGAAATTACCTTTGCGTTGCTTTGGTTTTCCGCGGACGTATGTCAACCAAAGAAGTGAGCGAAGCAAATCAATTATTAGTTAAAACCAGGGACGTAGCTAAAAGAGGATGGGAGAGGCTCCCCCGAAAAGTTTTGGTCATCTGGCAAAATTGTACAAGTTGTTTATTAGTTGGAAAAATTGCGCCAATGAGAAAAAAAAAAAAAAAACATAATATACAAATGTGTTAATGTGGTTTTTTTTTTGTTTTTTTTTTTGTTTTTTTTTGTTTTTTTTTTTCAGCAATTGGTAATTTCAAAAATTTTAGTTGGCAATTTTCATTTTTTTCCCCTCCAACAAAAAAAAGCCTTTCACTACGTCCCTGGTTAAAACAGTTTCCTTGTTTAGTACCTACTAGGTCCAGCTATGACAGAATATGTGAATACTTCAGCCGCCATTTTGAAACTGATTTTCAACATTACGATATACAGACGAAGAAACTGACGGAACTTTCTTCACCCATCTAGGTGATCGTAATGTTAAAAGTAACACAAAAATGGCCACTCAAGTATTCCTATAGTATTCATTGTAGCTCTCTAGTACCTGCGCAACAGAATATTAAATGTAATAGTGTACGCATACGAGACCAAAAACCGCACTCCTTTTGAGACGAAGTATCCCCACTCCTAAGGATCGGTACAATTTTTGTCTCATTTTAATCTACGAAACGAAATTCGGTTAGATGTGATTTCTGAATTATCAGTTATATTTATTCGTTCATTTAATTCAGTTATTTAAAACAAAAAAAAAAATTAACCATTGTTAATAGGCCCGAATACGGGCGAACAAATTAGAATTCGATACTGAAAGGGTGGGGACAACTCTTCAAAAGTGGTGCCATTTTTCGCAGCGGCGTTTAGATGGGCATGCGTCCCCTACTTTACTGAATACTCTGTAACCTGCACTAGGTTATTCTTACAAACCGAATTATAATCCTCTGTACATTCAATAGGTTGAAGAACAACTGAGCGCCATTCAGCAACGTAATTCGATGTACTTCGCCGACTGGATTCCTAATAATCTGAAAACAGCTGTTTGTGATATTCCGAATCGGGGAATCCCAATGTCCGCCACATTCATCGGTAATACGACTAGTATCCAAGAGGTGTTCCGCAGAGTGGCAGATCAGTACAATGCTATGTTTCAAAGAAAGGCTTTCTTGCACTGGTATACAGGAGAGGGTATGGAGGAAGAAGAATTTTCTAAAGCTGAAGGTACCGTACACTATATGTATATCTACGGCAACGCAGAAGTCAATAGTAATTTTTTTTTTTTTTCAGGTAATTTATTGGATCTCATTTCCGAATATCAGCAGTATGAGGAAGCTAGTGGCGATGATGACGCAGAATACGAGGAAGCTCCTCGACTGACGCCACGTACGAGTGAGGGTAGCGAAGACGGGGGTGAAGCTCCGTCCACTGATTCACAGGCCTAATTTCGAACCAAAACGAGAACTGTTGATAATGCTGTTTACAAGTTGTTCTTTCTACATCAAGTCAATAAAACTTAATGTTCTCCGTCCACAACGTATAAGTTTTTTTGTTTTTTTTTTCGATATTACAGATTTTAGCAACTCGAGTATTTTACCCATCATCTGTATGTTAATTTGCTAGGGAAAGTGGGTGAACGGGATGCAATGGCCCATAGTAGAAAAACTGAATTTTCTAATCACTTGTATTGGGAGCACCAATTAACCATCGGAGAACACCACCATTGTTTGTCGTTAATATTCTTCTATTGTTTAGCAGAGCATCTTCTGATCACTGGACTGAACATCCCCCAAGAAAATTTAAAAAAAAACTACTTTTTTTAGTTTAGTTTTAAATGTGAAGTTACTTTCAACTATTTTGTTAATCGAAGAGCATTGAATATTTTGAAATCATTCTTCTTTCATGTTAATGATGACGGTGAATAATTCAGATGGCATGGCGTAAATCAATGTAAATAACGTAATTTTTTAACCATTAGGCCACGCATAAAGCCCTTCTTCAAAAGTCGAAATAGAAGAAAATATAACGATCGATGCGGGGCCGTAGAGGAGATATTCGAGCCCCGTGAAAAAATTTACAAGCCCTCCAAAAAAGTTTGAAATTACATCTATGACAATTTTTTTTTTAGAAATCCAGATAGGAGAAAAAATTCCATTTTCCCTTTCCTTTCCCCTCTCGTAAGGCCCGAGTCAGATCAACAAAATTACTATTACTACGTCTATTTAGTCGAGTAAATGAGTAGTTTTTACTGACTGCGTCCGGAGGTAGTTATGTTTGGTATGTCTATCTCCTGAATTAACGAAATTTCGTTCGCTAAGAACAATTGCGTTTTACTTTACTCATTTTAATGAAAGTAGGCTCAAAATGTTCCTGATCACCCCGAGAATGTCTTAGGGTATTCATATTTGAAAATTAAAAAATTGGAATAGTGTAATTGAAGAAAATGAGAATTTAAAGATTGAGAAAATTACTGTCATAAATTTGGGAATGTCCATCAATAAAAGCTACTCATTCAGTTAACGCAGCCTTTTTTTTTTTAAAATAAAATTTATTGAAAAAAAGTTTTGCGGAAGTTTTGGAAATCGGCGGGATAAATGGATCCTAGAGATTAATTTTTGAGGTTACATTTTTCATCCTAAATTTCACGCCAAAATCTTAAAAAAAAAAAAAAAAATTAAAAAAGGTTGCTAAAAATATGATTTTTTACAAAATATCTCCGTTAAAGTGCACTTTTTTCCAAAAATATTTACTTCCCAAACTAAAGAATAATTAATTTTCAAAAATGTCAATAATACAAAACTAATACCTATATGTAACGAGAATATTGGTTACAAAATAATTAAATACTCGTAAATGTTAAAAGGTTGTATTAAACAAGATATAAAACAGTGAAATACTAAATAGTAAGTTACATAGGAATAATAAGGTTAACAGAAAAAGGTAAAGATGATAAGAAGATAAAATGTACATGGTTACATGAGTTTTTATAGTTAGAAGTTTTGGGAGGAGAATATGGCGATTTCTTGGAGAGTGGAAATGGTAGTGATATGATTGGAGAGTTATGACAAAACAAGTTTAGATATTGTCCAATAGGAGTTTAAGGAAATGAAATAAATGGTGATTTTGGGTATTTGCAATATCTGCAGAATGGTTTCATAGAAAAGAGTTGTTATGAAAAGTGTATTTATGTTTGTTTATAAACATTGAAAGTAGAATAAATGAGTCAGTAAAGGCAAGTAAAGACTTGTTTACATGACGTCAATATAATGAGAATTGTTTTAGGTGATTAATATATATGTGAAATATATATATAAGAGAGAGATATTATGAATGATACAAAATTATCATTACACTATACTAAACGAATAACAACTAAAGCCAAACCAAAATCACGAATATCTTTTCGCGGGCAATTATACATGTTGTCGTTTTCACAAAATCCTAGCAAACAAGAACTCAAAAATATGAATAAAGTTAAAAAAAATATTAAAGACGAATGACTAATACGAGAGGGGCCGAAAAAATAAGTCGATAATAAGACAAATAATTTAAAGTTATGTTTAACGAACGTCCGCGCATTCGGCATTTCAGATTCTCAATACAGAGACAACTTGTCTACATAGTGTACACTTAACACACACAACAACACATAAATACACAAAAGACACGTCACACCTTAGAAAGGAGAATCGCTTCAACCGGCTCCTATTTTCTCAAATTTTAATCATTAATTCGCGCAGATTCGAAGAATACGGAATACCTACGATTTCATTGTTTTACTCGGTAGACTTCGTAAAATGGGTGGGTTTTTTTTTTCCACAGTCCCACACAACCAATAATAGAACGGCCGTAGACCATACCAAACCAACAGTATCATTAAGAAACAGATCATCCAAGGGGAAAAAAAGTCGTCAAATAGTACGATTTTGCCAGATAAGATCGAGAAGGGGGTGAGACATCCCAGCAACCTCCCTTCCACTCGAAGAGTCACCGACAGCCAAATCAAAACCACACCATTATGCGAGCTCACGATGGCGTCTTGTTGGAAAGCTGGCAACACTGTCACAAACCCTGTGTAACGAAAAATGGTAGTCTTCACAGACAGCATGCAGCGGCTAACTCAGATTCAAATATAAATTATACCCTGTTCACTTTAAGAAAGACATGACGTCAGTAGCTAGTTACACATAACAGCACAGTTGAGCATAATCAATACTCCATTGAAATTGAAAGTTTGTAACTTTCTCGGCGACATATTTGTGAATTATTGTTTTTTCTTTTCGTGATCCACACCAAAATTGGTGGAATATTGGAATACATTATAGTACATATCCGTTCGTAATTTCGTAGCTACGAATCAAAAATTAAGCATTCCGAAACAAAATAAAAACAAAAGCAGTGTTCAATCGCCAAAAAGTATCAATATTCCATTCGCGTGAGTTTGAAATCCCACAATGAACATTTTCTGGATGTTTATCCTGAGCCAGAGCAAGATAATAAAAAAAAAGCCTAAATACCAATCAACTCGAACAGCCTCAAAAGATGCAGTTATTCAACTATCATAACAACGGTACCTAATCAATTGCATGAATTCGTGAGTAAACCACATAATAAAATGAACTTGAATGGGGAAAAAAATAAGACTCTTATTAACATTCTATTCATTTTTGGCGCCGTAAATGCAAATTCGTCTTTTTATACATTAAGCTACCTCAATTACTTATGCCCAAAATAGGCCGTACATATTCAAGTACCTATTCGTGTATAACAATGATTTTAATAGTTAATTAAAACGTATGCAGACAAAAAAGAAATTAAATAAAACTAAACTACCGAGTTAAGAGCTGTTTCTCGTTCAATTGGACTCGAACATTTTTCAATTAGCTTTAGCCCATGCAAATCGTAAAATGTAAAATGAAACTGAGAAAAGAACAAGAAAAGAAAGAAGGGAAACTACACAACCCATTTCTTCTGTATAAGAATGTTTTCATTCATAAAAGATTTATGTCAACGGTTGCACATTGAAATTTAGGTTTTCTATTTATTAACGATATTAGATACCATATATTTTATTTCATCTCCTCTTCACTCCAGAGAGACCTATTTCTTCCCATCTTATACATCTATCTTCCTTTTTATTGCACTTTTACAGGGTAAAAAAGGTGTAAAACAATTTATATTGAGGAATTAAGTTTCTCTTGTAGCGTATATTTACATAAAGATCGACACGAGGACTATTAACCTTTTCTTTGCGCTCGAGCAGATATATCGTTTCATAATACGGTAATCGAAATTTGAGACGGTATAAATGGAATTTACTCACAAAAAAGGTTTAGAAGGCGTCTCTTTAATGGAAATTTCAATTAAAAGTAGGTACACTGAATAAGGGATGCGATTGATAAAAAAGATTCCTGGTTCTATGCAAGTTAAATCGAAACGGGGATTGGGTTAAATCAAGTAAAAATTGAATCAATTCTGTATCCATAAATTAATTCCAGAACTCCGCAGAAATTCGAAAACACCTCTAAGACCGTAGCACAACGATAAAATAGCAGCTTTTCAAAATTGATTCAATAATCTTATTCAGGATTATAACTAGGCCTTCGATCATTTATATAAACTAAGGAACCCAAAATTAATGGCACTAGTATTACAGTGACTACGTTTTTAACATCGTATAAAGCATGCAAAAATTTTATCAAACAAGAATTTAAATTGATCGTAGGTACCCATTACCCAGGTATCTAATTAAGATTTAAGGGTTTAAAAAAATAGCGTTTTTTTAACTTTTTTATGCACGACACGTGATCATTCTCTAAACAACAAACTGAATGCTTAAAAATGAGTACCTATAATCATAAAAATGACGACATTTTATTCGTGTTTCTACTCACGAGGACAAGTTGCTAGAAGCACACGGAAGTAAATCATATAAATATAAGCGTACGTGTTCCTTATGATCGACATTAACATTACACCTTAATATATCAAATTCAACTGTTCCTACCTATGAACGGAGAACAACAGTTTAGTCGCTAAAAATAGAAAGTAGTACAATTCAAATGACAAAATCAGTAAAATTAAGGTACCTATACACGGACATGATTGTTGACGAGCGCTGATTCAACGTTTAAGAAATGATAAAAATGATTGAATAAGTTTTGTAAGACATTGCAATGGCAGAATAAAATTATTCTGCTCTTTAATAACGAGAAGAATTGCATTTCAAATCTATGAAAATGAGAGAGTATACTAATTATCATAAATGACAAAACGAATAAGAAAATTGGAACAAAAAGCTTCCCTAAAACTTCGGTATCGACACAAATATGTACAATCAAAATGAGATTAATTTGAGCCGCCTTTCGTTAGGGACTAGAAAAAATGAGCCGGATGAAAAAAAAAAGAAAAATTCAAATTCAGCAGAGCATCAAAAATCATACGACACTGATGTACAAAACATAAATAATACAATATTTTGTCTATTAAAATGAAGTAAAAGGTATTTTCACAAGTTATCATCATTTTTAGACAGCATTCTCAAAATCTCAACGGATTCTTACGATTTTGAGAGTAGGAGAAATTTTCCTACGAAATGATTAAAGGAAAAGAGACAGAAAATACGATTCGAACCCTCCATGCATTTCATAAAACTCTGGACGTACTGAAACATTAAATCAATTCACGTTGGTTGAACAACAAGAAAAAATCTTTCATCAGAAATACAAAGAGAAAGGTAGATACCAACTCTTTTCTAAAGATAAATTTTTGTCTCATTTTTATAAAATTGAAAAGAATGCATGTTAATTTTTTCGATGAAATATTAATGTTGTTTCCAGAGGCGAGCACTCACTGAAATTATAATGGATATAATGAATCTGTCTCGCATTGCGGACATAATTTTTGTGTAAGTATAATCTTCCATTATGCAGGACGGTCCGTTTATTACGAACATTCCCTTTTCCTTCATTTTTGAAGACAGAAGAAAATTGTTTACAAGGTGACTCCGGCCAATTACTTTTTAGCGTAGATTTTGAATTTGTCATAAGAAATTATTTTCAACCCCTGAAAATGCCAAAAACAGGATATAACTTCATTGTATTCAACGAGAATCCCCATTTTTTCCTTTAAATTCAAAAACGAGGGAAAATTTGATGAAAATTTGACTGGTAAAACATCAAAATCCTTCAAATTAATAACATTGACAAATAATTGGAAAATTACTTGAATTAGGCACTTTGCATACCAATTGCCACAGCGGCAATAGAAGCAGCAACTTAATGAAAATATATGCTGCGGCCTACGCTTTTCGCAAATTGTATTGATTTCCAAGTGATTTTCAAACTATAACATCTTCCTCTTACCTAACTAATTTTGATATTTACCAACCAAATCTTTATTAAATAAGGATAAAATTGTTTGATACTGATTTTCTAATAGGTATCGTAATTTTGCCAAATTAAAAGCCAAAACATTCGCATTTGTCGGATGAACAATGATACATAACTGGGTCAGTAGTGAAGTCAGTCTTTGGGTTTATTTTTTCCACTTCGG
This sequence comes from Ericerus pela, assembly GCA_011428145.1. NCBI lineage: Eukaryota > Metazoa > Arthropoda > Insecta > Hemiptera > Coccidae > Ericerus > Ericerus pela. The sequence continues at coordinate 108,111 of WOFM01000220.1, read as the reverse complement.
TAGCAAAAATATCAGTTGAAAAATAGTTCAAATTTGCGAAAAATACAAAAAATATTTTGTACACAATATACTCCACATTTCAAGAAAAGAAAAAATATGAGAGGTCTAAATAAACAAAAACTACGAGACAACAAAGCGGCTTACATTTGCTTTTGGAACATTTACCCGATGATAACATGAATAATGAAAGAATATAACGAACCCAGTCGTGTAGCACTACGAGTGATTGAGTTCAATTTGCATACATTTTCTAGCAAATACGTATGGAAGTACTAACGGAATGAGAGATGAAAAGCTCAAAATTTGATTTTACTCAAAGGTAATTCGAAAAAGAAAATTGAATGACCACATAGAAGAATGCAAAAAAGAACTTCGTTTCACGTACTGAAATCTATATTTCTTTCGGACGGTATTTTTGTAGTAAATCTTTTATAACACAATTTTTTTCCTAACGTACTTTTCAGAAAAATAAAACCGACGACTTGGAGTCCAATATAGAAGAGAAGAAGTCCGAAAAAAGTTTACTATTTTTTTTTCACAATCTAATGTATTTTATCCCGTACGAAAAAATGACAAGATTTTTTTTCTCTCTTTTTCATTGGGCGTCGAGAGCTTCTTTTCACCCCATATTTCCAAGAAAAAAAGTAACATTGAAAAAACTAAGAGCAAATTATGATACTATAAAGTCAGTTAGAAATGAACGCACAGTTCTCAACCCTTTTCACTTTGGTAGAGTTACAGTAACCAAGCACTAAGGGCGAAATTAACCAAAAAAAAATAAAATATTCCCTCAATTAATAAAGTAGACATTAGATGTATATTATATAAAAGTATGTTATCGTATATTTTATTAAACCAAATATTGACAATCAGGATTATTTTGTTCACGATTTAAATATATGAAAAAAGACCTACAGCTTATGCTCAGAAAAAGTTTGTCCATAGTAGGGTTTTAGAAATGATGACACGATTCGTTAATATTGGTGAGATAAGGCTGTTATGTATCCATACACCTAAGTAATCGAAGGCTTGGCTCACATCGAGAGAAGGGCCCATTGCCATACCCCACTCATTGTTCATAGGATATTAAACAAAACTTTCATCTTTTAGAAGATGAGTGGCTAACCTACATCATATAGTGATGATAAAAATGACGCAATAATTCGTATTCAGGTACTCGCTAATGGCTGAAGCAGACAACATACCCCCCAAGAAACAAATCTCATTCAAATACAGAGCTATACAAGGCTAAGTAACTCAAAACATTCGTTGCCTTACCTACGAAATAATTTAGATTTTAGGTACCCGAACACGTTGATAAAAAAATATTGGTTCTATTCCCTGCCGGTAGCTGGTTTCACAACTACAATCCAATATCCCCTCAAAGGTTTTCAATCAACAGGAATAACATTCTAAAACGAGGAAATTTGGAGGTATTTACGTTTTTGGCTTATCATGTTTATAAATCCAACAATTTTCAATACTGACTAATTCAGGGACTTGAATAAGTAAACAAAAACCAGTTGAAAACGTTAATTCCGTGATTCTCTAACTCCAGAAAAAATTTACATTTTTGACTAATGCTAGACATCTTCAAAAAATTCGTGTTAATGGAAAACATCAAGTTTTTTTGCTGGCTTTTTCCCTTTTTCTTAGGAATTTTTAAAAGTAATTAACAACAACGATGCATAAATAATTGACATTGTACCTTGTTTCTTTTTTCTACTATCATTTTACACAAAAACAAGTGGACCTGCAAAGTAATACTGAAAATAATCGTAACCACGCAAAAAAATATATAATCATTAGTTCATGATTTGCATACCAAAGTTATAAGTAGAGCTCTATCAAAAACAGGGTTATCAAAATACGTTTAAATACAGAAAGATGTGGAATCAGTTTTTAAAAAACAAGCACCGCTTCCTTGCTTTTATCATTAATCTAATACAGCCATCAATTTACAAAAATTGATTTTTTTTTTCCCCGTAAAAAAGAAATTTTACCTATTTTTTCAATAACTTTTAAACGAATTCTTAAAATTAAATCAAGGTTATCGAAAATGATGACATCAAATCCAAGTCATGCCACGATTTTTTTTGGCAGCCACTACGTCATTGAAAATTACATCCAGAAGAACACGAACCATTCAGAACGATTTCGAAATATTCTACGACTTCTTCAGGAATTTATCTCGAACTAAAACTGTTAATAATAAAATCTAGTTCTTGTTTTGATCCCAAAACTGCACTGTATTATTCGACAATTATAAAGTACAGCGCATTTCCATTCTAAATGGAGAGAGTGGTTTTGAATTACTCCAGCCTTCCCTACTGCGGTTACACAATCGAGTTTTCTTAGTTTCCACAATTTGCAATTAAATGTATCAACACGGACACCTGTCTTCCTCTCCCTTCTTCCCAACAGACAAACTATGCCACCAGCTTTTAAAGAATGCGTTCTGAAATAAAAAAAATTAATGATTCACCAAAATACTGTAAACGCCATATCATTAACGTCAAGCGGAGAAGTTGAAAAAAACTGTTTACACGCTAGGCTGGCGGCATTAAGTCGGTATGCGAAATGAAAGAGAAAGCAAAATAAACACTAAAATAACAATGTTGCTTCCTGGAGGACAATGACCGACATTCAAGGGTCGCTGATAAGGAGCCAAAAATTTGCCACAAATTTAGGTGAAATATTTTGTAATATTTAATGTACGCTATCCGTTTAACTTTAAAAAGCAGTAGGTAGCCTAAAAGGCGTAAAGATTAAATGCTCGACCTCCCAACAATAAAGGTTGTACAGGATCAAGACTGCCTGCCAACACATTCACGACCAACAATGGCAACTTTTTGGTTTAGTGGTCTGATTCTGGAGTTTCTACATGTAACTAAAAAATTCAAGTTGATTAGACTATTGACTGTAAGACATTAAATAAGCTCCAGACGCTGGGCAATACGACCTCGATGCCAATATACCTAATAGATAAAAATTACTGCACTTTATGAAAAATAAGGAAAAAAACGAAGAATATATTCATTAAAATTAGAGCTTTTGAAAAGGTTTTCATTCTCTTTAATTTGAATCATTTGGCGTTGGTGGACTATAATATGACAAAATAATGCTGACAAACCACGTACTTAATTTCAAAACACTCAAATTAAGCGATAAAGGAATCTCCTTTATGAAAGATATAGTTTTGAATTGTTCTTTACAATAAAGTATTCAGACTTCATCTCTAGACCACTAAGAAAAATACTTTAAAATTCGGCTACTCTGACCAATGTAGGACATTAGCTATGTTTTTTATAGAAAATAAAGCGCTGTAACAAAGTCACAGGTTCTCAAGGAGTTCTGTTAGGCATAAGGATAACACCTTGAGATATTGAAACAGACTCTTCATAGAACTATCTTTGCACTTCTCTTAGTAGACGATTCTACTGCCAGAAAGTGTTAAATGGTCTGCATTTCATTTCATAAAGAATAGGGCTATTATATAATCTAACGAATACACTTATTATTTTCGCTTCCATTGACAATGATATTTCCAGAAAAATTTTTAAAAACAAATGGAATAAAATAATTTTCTGATCTTTAATTCCATAAATACATGCGCGTGCGACAACTTGATCCACGACCGAGTGAATATAGATTTTGTTTTTCTTCACGAAAACTTTTTTTCCAGCTGTTCTACCCCCCACAGAAAAATTTTCTAGTTTCGTTTATGGAGCACTGAGCATCACATGAAAAAATAATGAGTTTTCGCTCATGATCCGTACATTAACCTCATATTTGTATCTCCTCGGACTAAACTAACTGACTTTGTGCTACTTATTTTTCCTCTTGATAAATGACTTTCAACAATTTTAAATAATCAACTTTAGACTCATGAATATGAATAGTTAAAATAGGCGCATATTTTTCTTTAGTCCATATAAATTCGAGAGCCCAAATATAAGTAATATTAGAAAACACCAACAAATTTGTTCATGAGAGATTATTTCGCCGAACGAGAAAAACATATAGAATATTAATGACAGTCTCAAGCTTCCAGCTGTCAGTAAATTATTCATAGTAAAGTAGATATCGAAGGGAAAAATGAGGCTCCAAGCAGCTCCCACGTAAATACACACCTTTTAACTCCCGATTTTCATCTAAAAAAAAAAAAAAAAATCAACTCTGCTGCGTGGCTAAGGTCGCATAAGCAGAATTGGACAACTTTTCTAAAGCAGTCATTGAATCTACTCCAGAAATATCATACGAATTGTTTGAATAGTAATTCGCATGTTGAATTTCTGAAGGGAAGCTGAGCAACTGGCTGGAAGGTTTACCTCTCCACAGTCCCCTCTTCGATCCACCGATGCGAAAAGGGATTCTGAAAGAAATACAGCCTACTAAAGGTTATCTTTTTCTTAATGTTTATCTGGATGTTGGCGTACGGTTTCAGAACTTGATAACTAAGTGCAAATCCTCCCTTCCCCCTTCATTCGAACTTTTCCCCAGTACACCACTAAGTCTGTGTCTAGATTCTTCACTATTTAGTTACTGGCTCTTTCTCTCTCTTTTGTACCCTCCACAAAATTCAATAACTTCCTCATTTCATTATTCAGCTACCACGCCACAATTCATATGCTTACAGGGGATTGCAAGCAATTTTCGTAAGCTCGTTATTAAAACATGTGCGAGTAAACACTTTCCGCAAAGCATTCGTTAACAAATCCACCGATTCAATCCCAAAAATGTCATCTAAAATGTTTATCGTGGCTGCAAACGATACGTGTGATGATGGATCGGTAATTTTGAGATTAATATAATCTTCATACACAAAATTTACAAAATTGCAAAAAAAAAAAAATTGAACTTACGCACGAATGTTTACGTATCCAACCAGTCAAACTGCGCCCCTCGCAACTCACACGAAGAAAGAAAAAGATGAAAGAAAGGTGGGAAAAATAACAAAATAAAGGAAGATGGCACCAATTTGGTGACAAAAATACACAACTACTTAAATTACCGAAAAGTGAGAGGCAAAAAAAAAAAAAAACTGAGAAGGTTACATACTTACTCGAATATGCGTTCATGTTTCAGTAACGCCACGCTGACTGTAAAATCGTAATATTATATTTTTTTAAAAAACCAGAATAAATGCGCACCAACATTCACTGAACATGAATTAGGACAACGCGAACACACGCTGCAATCGACTGCTTGCAAATTTGGCGAATTCAAAAATTATTTGCCAAATTATTGCCAAAAAAAAAAATAAAAAAAATACACGATAATTACGATGGCTGTCGTATGCGCTCGCACATTTATTTATGTTGGCATCAAGAAATGGTCAATTTGTGCAACTGCTGATGACGATAACCCGGAAATTATTATATTACGAATCCACAGTATATAAAAAATAAAGAATTTCAGTTATTTTTTTTTTTACTAAACTTGATTCTCACTAACCGTTTTGCTGCTTAAAGTTGAACAATTTTTCTTGATCAGATTCCCCCATTACGTATCTTCAAATAATTAATTAATTTTTTTCCCTTATTTTTCAAATATATAAATTGGATTAAAACTATTTATTTAATAAATTACCGTAATTACAGGTAACAAAACGCCCTAAAAAAAAGAAAAGAAAAGATTAGTTCGAAAATTTTAATTCACATTTTGATGCAACATAGCAAGGCATCATAAAATCTACTGAGTGAAAAATGGAACGAGGAGGGCCAACTTGAAAAACTTATTTCACAACGATCAAAATGCAAAATAAATTTTGAAAAAAAATTAATTGTTTGGCTGCATTACTTTCGAATCACCCAGTGGTTTTAAGAGAGGCGTTACGAAACACTATATCCCTGAAAACATCCAATCTATACTGTATATTTACAGAGTGAGTATCGAATGGAAGAACGATACTTATGTATTTCTTAATTTTTTCCATTATCAATTATATTTATATCTATACGAATATAAATATAGATATATCTTTGTTAAGATAAGTAATTCTCAAGTCAATGTTGTTACTTAAACATCGTTCTCGCCTATGGGCCTGAGAGATTCAAATGTCAAAACTTAATGAAAATATTCTATATATACCAGTTCTAAAATTTTTTGTTTTGGTAGCTGAAGCCCCGTCTTCCAAGCAATCGGACATCTTGTTTTCTGGAGATTCCAGTAAAGAGCAGAATTTAATCAGTTTGGCAAGGTGGCCTCAAAATCAAATCCACTCATTAGCCTAACCCAAACATTCGCAGAAAACTCGTGTTGGTAGAGAAATATTCCAACCATATGAAAATTTTTGTGATCCCAAGTACACATGCTGAGGGGATTAAACATGCCTGCATATGAGTAAGTTGCTTCATCTGTCCATAACATACGGCTATAGGGAAGTGTCTTTCCATCATTAGCCTACATCATTGGTCCAAAAACCATTTGAAAAATAAATTTCAAACAACCAAATCACAAAGTAGTGAATACTGGACTTTGGTGTGGTGGTACAAGTATCTTCTCTACCGTTGAAGAATTCAGTAGGCAGCACCGAGGTAAATAGTTAACTGAGCTTCTATTCTTCCAGTATTCAAACTACAGGATCATTATCAAGTAGTTTCTAAATACCCTGTGTAAGTGAGAAGCCATTTGAATGACCAAGACTAATTATGGAATGTTTAGGAGTAAATCCTGTATCTCGCTCAAAACAACAAGGTGACTGAATTCTATTTTATTCAAATCAGGAACACGTTGTACACAGGGAAAAACAGTTTTTACTCCCTCTGCAACATCATTTGCATTACCACGTGTAACATACTAGGCCGTAAATCATGTCTACATTTACTTCGTTGGAATAGACATATCGAAGCATGGTCCGAAATCAATAGGCATTCGCCACTAACCGACTAACTGAAACCCAATCCAAAATAATTTAAAACATTTGCCGTAGGTAGTGAATTAATGCATTAGAATTTTCATTGAGGGTGCTGACTTTTCTCATATTACTACTGAAGTCAAACTCATTTATTTCATCAGGTCATTAAAAGATTCTTTTTTTCAAGTACTGAGTGTAAGACATAATCCATGTAATTAACAACCCAATGTTCGTTCAAATTGAAATTTTTTGGCCTTATCCCCTCCACCACGATATCCATGAGATTGTTTCTGCGTCCTTTTATTATTTGGGGAACAATTAAGTCGAATTCCTATAATTTTTTTTTGGACAGTTAAAATCTCATTTTTTTCTGATTAGTTTAGAATTAAAGTACACCAGTCTGGAAGAACATTCAAGCTTGACTCGATTGATGCAATCATAATGATTTGTTTTATCACTGATAGCCTAGTTTTGAAAACATCGATAGTTTAGGAATAATTGAAAATTTTTTAGTACAAGGATAAATACCTACATTTATCTAAAAAAAAAAAAAAAAACTATGAAAATATAAAATTTTTTACAAATCGCCGTATAATTTTAAAAACTGTGAAACTTTATTTTATTTAATAATCAAGCTGTAAAATAACAAGATGAAGTTTTGATATTTGAATCTTGTACACTCTGTAGCCCATATTATCTTCAGTAAGACACTGATGTTTTCTTTTTCAGTGTATTTTCCTAACTATTTGATTCAGTGCAATGATGGGACCTGGGGGCGGGACCTGTGGAAAAGCGCGGATCCCTGAGTCGTAGATCATAAATATATACGTCACTCAATTTCTTCTGAACATAATATATATAAATATAAGCTCTGAATCGCCGCTTTATGGCACTTTGGTTTGTACAGGCCCTGCATTTTTGTTGGCATATAGGTAACAATGTAAAATTAGTTTTTTTGGCAAAAGCGAAAAATTTCTTTTGTGGCTATGTGGGTATTGGTGCATGCGAACCAAATATAAGGTAAAATATTATAATTAAATAATTTAAATGAATAATGCTGGGATATGAGTTTGACAAACGAATTAATTTCAGTTGGCTTATATGTTTATTATAGTGTTATTTCTATTTTTTTCTCATTTTGGAACATTTTGGGAATCTGTGGAACCCCTGCTGTTTAATCTATGGCAATGAAACTTAGGATATTGTAAGAAGCTTTCATGGGCTACATATTTGTGCAAAAGTTTTTGAAATTCATCAGCTAGCTTTAGAGGGAGAGGTTCTCAAAGTTTGGAATTCTTGTAAATTTGAACATTTTGGCTTGAAGTTTGTATGGCAGTTGGAAACTGTTAGGGACTGGTTTGGAATTGAATTTGAGTGAAATCAGTCAAATGGTTTTCAAATGGCAATCATTACAAAATTTTACATTTTTGGAAAATACACACTTACCATGGCTGATGTGCGGAAGAGATATTTTGAACTATACGAACATCAGAGTCCTTTCACAAAATATGTCAAACTCTTTCAAATAACCCTAAATCATCAAAATTGATCCCAATATTTAGGACGTGTAATTACACTTTAAAAATATAAAATAATAATATTTTGGGTGGATCAAGATTGGGTAGTTGTAAAGAGGTCTATGGCATTACAACCACAGAATTTAGCAGATGCTCCAATTATAGGCAAAACACTAAATGGTTCCCAAGATGATGTATTTGGTAAAAAATTGTCACAATGCACAAGTCAACTGCCATTGCATGATGGTTTATGCAGAAATAATGAAAAATGAACCTCACACAAAGACAGTCAATTGTGATAACGTGGATTCGCATTCACTCTTCCATTTAACGATTATTCATAATCATATTCTGCTCTTGTTTTCCAAGAAAAAATGATGAAATATTGAAAATATTGATATAAAGAGTTACATTCTACAGTATTCCAATCGCCTGTGTCTAGACATTGGTGACAAAACCTCATTTGCTCTTAAATTTGACCTCTCAAATACGAGCAAATGAAGATGCTGTTAACCTCCTGATGGTGGACCTTGAACTTCACAGAAATTAAATCAAGTCATCAAAAATTTGAGCTCAATACCAAATATAAAAAAAACTCAAGCTCAGCAATGCTTTGCTAGAAATTCCAGTTTGCAAATGAAGATAAAAATTGAGATGGGGATGGAGATGGAGATGGAGATGGAGATAGAGATGGGGATGGAGATAGAGATAGAGATAGAGATAGAGATAGAGATGGAAATTGAAAAAATTATAAGATATATTTCTCTTTTCAACTATGAGTTCTTTCCAAAAATTATGGTATCTGTTGGCACATCTACATTTCAAGTCCTTTGAAATGATACGGAATTATGGGAGAAGTTATAGTACACTCGCAAAAAACAGCAGAGTAGGTAAATATATAGTTTTTTTACTCATGAAAAACTAGTAACTTCTCAATCAAGCGTCAATTTAATAGTAAGTAATGTATCGTCGATTATTTTAATATTTGGTATCATGCTCTAATTCCACTCGCGAAAACTCAGTTAAATACGACTAAGTTAATAACATATGGCATAATCTTGAGATCACTTTTTGCATGCATAACTTCTTTAATCTTCGTTTTAATACTCGTAAGCTTTTACTGAGGGTACATACACGTAAACAAAAATAGAAAATCAAAGCAAAGGGAAGACGTATCCGAATTGCATGATACGATTATAGTAAATATGATAATTAAAAGTGAAAAATTAAGAAAATCATAAATTACAACGAAAATATTCGGTATAAAAATAAATAAAAATAGAAATATAAATAAACTATTCAAACATCCGTACAAATGCAACGTAATTTTTTTTCGGAATAGAAAGAAATAGAATGAGCATGAATTATTTAGCTTTCGACAATGATTCCACCATAGATGTAAAAAATATACAAGTAAAAAAAATTGTAAACTCAGGCTTTTAAGACTGTAATTTTCGATTCTGAAATTAAACTCCACCAGGAAATCATTCTGAGTTAATTACAATAAAATACAAAGTAATCACAGTTTGAAAAGAAGAAAACACCACCACCTTTGAAATAAATCAAATAAACGCACCTGCATCCTTCATTGATCTGAAGTTTTTCTTGAAAACGAAAACAAAAAAAAGGAAACATGATTCAATCTCAAGGTTCTCCACTTTTTTCTCCTTTTTCATTTAATTCTTCAATATTTTGTGCACAGGATTCAGCAAAGCCCTCTGTACTCTGCGCATTCAGCATTTGTGAAATAACTCCTTATAATGCAGATTTCCAACTGTTCACTGACAAAATCGTTCAGTCGGTACCATTACAAATTTTCACAAAAACTGAAACACAGTTTAGTTCGAACAGATAATATGTTACAATTATTCTTTCATTTTTCTGGAACACTGGCTTCAGTGATATATTTTAACTCAGAAAACGAAAAACTTCATATTCTCCTAAATAATAATTAAGTTTATGTACCGTACATGGAAGAGAAAGATAATCAGATAATTACTTAAGACTGACGACAGTTTAGAACCTACATGTTTTCAATAAAAAGTTGATATTGAAAAATAATAAAATCAACTTAAAATGAACTGATAAGTTCCTTTTATGGTAAATTTCGAGGAAGGAAAGAGAGTTTCAGCTTACCACTAACCGAAAAATTTTTCATTTTGAAGTACTTTTTCACTTATTTTACAAACCACTCGAACTACAAAATGAACCATTCATTACTTTTAAGAATGATAATAACAAAATTCAATTACCCAGAAACGATTTCTTTCAAATGAATCGAGTAAGTTTAGTCCCTCATTTTATAAAAATTCTAATTTACTAGCTAGCTCTTCCTCAACACTACAAAATATTTTGACAGAATTTGCAACAATTTTCCAAAAATTGAAAAGTTTTCAAAACTCTTCGTTCAAATTTCTTTCAATTTCTTCAAGTTTCCGAAAAAAATTTTCCAAAACTAAATAATAATTTTACTTTTTTTAAACCAAAAAAAATCTCTACCCCCTCTCGCCACCCCTACCTCGAAAAAAAGACTCAAAATAAATATTTGTGATACAAGTGCAAATCAGAGTAACAATCACCTTTGCAAGTGTATCATTCAATATTTTTTACAACATCTCCCACAAAAAAAAAGTTACTTTTCAATACATTCAATTGTTTCTTCCGTCTTCTTCACAACTTTTCACATTTCACTTTTTTTGAGAACTAACATTTTTTTTACGAGTTCTTTTGTTATAGAATAACTAAAAAAAAACGTAATTCCCAAAACCCTTTATCGTCGCTTAAATTAGAATTCCAGCCATGTGCTGACCACCACATTCGATCAACTTGACAATGATTTGAATAATGAATTAGATCAACAAAGTTCAAGGTTTTTTTTCCCTTCCCCCTGTATTCGAACGACGAACAAAGAAAGATTATGATTATTTCGTAGAATTCAGTTGACAGTCGACACAAATTAAAGTTTTCTCTACTATAATAATAAAACGGCCTACTCACTCCAGTACGCACAGTTATAATTGTGCCGATGTTCTGCACGTAGGTACGTAATTTAATTTTATTAATTTTCAGTAACCTAATATAAGCAATAATTGTCAATCCAAACCAGTATTCAGCCAAATAACAACAGAATAATACATTTAAAACATAATATTATAGCAATGCTAATTTGCTTCGAATTAACATCAGCGAAGCTAAATGAAAGGAAAGAAAAACTACATATCCCAATTTTTCTTTCGATTAGATTTCATTTTCGAAATTCATCAATCAATGGTCCATGCAGAGAGTTAAAGGGTAAACAACTAGCTCCTTCCTGTATATTTTTTCTATAGGTTTTTTTATGGTCTTTGGCTTCGGGGACATTTAATCCGTTTGGTTGACGGAGGGAATGGTCAGGATCCCAGAGCATTGAATATAATAGACGACGCACGCCTATCTGAACGTTCTAATGAGAAACAACACCACTTTTGAAGCTATTTTCCCCACTGCTATGATACCGAAAACAAATTTGCTTACCCAGCATTCGGGCCCACTGACAATGATCATAATTTTTTTTTAATAACTGAATTAAATTAATAGGTAAATATAATTGTTAATTCAGAAACCACAACATTAATTTCTTGGATAAAAATGAGACTGAAAATTGTATAGTTTCGTAGAAGAGGGGATATTTTATATTGAAAGTTGTGCCACTTTTTGTTTCACATGGGTCCTCTATTATATTCACATTAATTAAATACTCTGTGGTCAGGATACACCAGGATGAATTTTTCGGTCACATACTAGAGCACCAATAGAACCAAACCGAACAAACCACCATTTTGGGTTGGGAATGTGATCGCACATGGTCTCGAAGTCGCAACATTTTGATAGCAAAGCCAGAAACTTCACCGCTACACTATGCAGAGGCAGTTTTATAAATGTGGCACCTATAGGCACGGTAAATTTTGCGCCCTAATTCAATGTTGCCTGCTAAAAAAATATAAAAGATCATTAAAAAATACAATGTTGCTGATTCGAAATATGTAAAAAAAAATTAATTTATCGCCCTTCTGCCTTCGCGCCTATAGGCCGCAGCCTCAATGGCTTCCTCGTAAATCCGTCACTGACACCATGTTGACCCATTCTTCTGTTTAGTTAAAATGAAGAATGAAAATATTTCCACATAAACATATCAATACATAAAACTAATGATTGAGATGACTGTATCGTCTGTATTCATCTTTGAAACTCAACATTTTTTTCAAAGTATGAAAATTTTAATGAGAAATTTTACCTCCGATTACAAAGTTAAAAATTAAATTCATGAAAATACAAATACATTGACATTTACTTTATAGAAGCTTCAGAAAAGCATACCAACTACTTTTTTCTGGAAGTGCTATTCACCATAGTATTTTCAACATAATGTTTAAAGGTGTAAATTCCAAGGCATTAAAATAGTACTTTGCGCGCTTACATTTCACACAGCCAATTTTATTCCTATTGACCTTAACTCTTCGACATATAATTTTGGAAAAATGTCTCAAGGCCCATTGTTTTTCCAAAAAAATTAAAACTGACCCTTTGTACTGTATACGCGTGAAAGTTCTTCTGTTATCAAAATTGAAGGTTTTCTCTGTCATTTGGAGATAATTGTTGTCCTAACTGCTCAAAAAAATTATGGTTGACAGCATTTTTTTTTCTTCCCCAAATTCTACGATGAACCTTTCTCTATTTTATAAATGATTAAAAAAAAAAAAAAAAAAAAAAGGAAGTTGTCAATTCGATTTGCATTGGGATAATAAAATTGTTTTGAACTAGAGAACAAAGGTTTTTTTAAGTACCCACAAACTGAATCAACCATTTTTAGGCAGATAGGGTATTTGTTGGAAGTTGTATTGGAATAAGAGTCAGACAAAGTGAGTTTCTTCAAAGTATTTAATTTTTTAACCCCTAAAGCTTGAGAATAAATCAACCCAAAATGAATGTTTCAAGGAGTTCTACAGAACAGAAATGCACAGCTTGTTGGAAATTGATTTTAACAAAAAATTATGGATTCCCGGTCATTTTACCAAATCCAAAACACCAAATGGAAAATTTCTGAATTACTATTTGACCAAATTCCGATTTACTAAAACTGACCAAAATACTTCTCACCGAAACATATTTTTTTTTAATACTAATTACCATTTTGAATTTTGATAAAAAGAATGAATGGAAAAATGAAATTTCACAGTCTTTTTCATTTAAAAAAAAAAAAAAAAAAAAAAAAAAAACACAATCAACCTCACCTAACTAACCACCAAATTTTAAAGGAAAAGAAAAATGCCTACTTGAATCGTTTTAATTTAGAAAAAAAACAACCCACCTTACCTTGCCTCCCACTGATACAGGCATAGAGAAATGCCCATTTTCAAGTATTTAAAAAAAAATTATTTTTAAATATAGCTTTTAAAATTTTCGGTTTTTGGGTAGTAGTGTCTTTCAGTAAAATGAATTCCTTAAAATAGAATCGGTATGATTGATTTCAGAATAATGAGCATTCGGTGAAATGATCATTCTGTAAAAAGGATTCGATAAAACATTCGGATACCAAAATTATGTGATTCGTTTCTCCGGCTAATGAACAAGAATCATAAACAGAAATGAATTATTTCATTTTGAATTTTGAAATTTAAATTAGCAACACTAGAATAGCGCTTGCAGCTTTTATGTACAGGTGGATTATAAAAATTAAGAATTTTTTTTTTACTCAACTTATTGTGTGCTGTGTTCCATCAACTGGAATATGAAACAAATGTGAAGTGACCATTCTGCAGAACAACGACCAATCCCACAGTTCCAGCATCACACAATGCAAACCCTTAAAATGAGATGCTTCTCCACCCTCACCCCTCCTACTTCTACCAACATTAGCATGAAATGGGACTTTGAACTTTTCTGAAAACTTCTCAGCTGCTGCACAAACTTGACATTTGTTTTTGAACTTCCTCTAAAATTTTTCTTGATGTGTTGGAAATTGGAAAAAAGAGAAATTGGAAAGAGCAAGCGTGGGGGAATCTTATGAGACGAGGAAAACATCTCATTTTAAAAATCTGAAGAGCCATGAATTTCAGAACCACGGCTGTTTGAATTTGAAATTTTTAGACAATGAGGGCAAGATGTAATTTTCTACGGATCGGGACAAAATTCAGTATGTGCATACTTTGGATCTATGTGGTTAAGTTCAAAAATGAATTACGGCTTTTTGAAATTTCCATAATAGGGAAAAATTTTTAAAACCTATAATGAACGCAACTGGTACTACACAAAACTTGATATTCTGTCTATTCTAAACGAAATCCACCTTTCCGACTGGCGCACCATTAGCATTTTTTTACGGCTCCTATATCGTCCAATACTGTCAAATGTTCAAAATATTAACAGAAAGTCAGAATTTAATCAAATGTAGATCATTCCATGAACGATGTTCCACAAGATATCGCTGAAGAGTAGACATAAATAACTAGATATATACTAGCTTTGTTCGACATGGAAAAAAAGAGAAGACCGAGAAAATTTTATGGAGGCTAATCCGACAATATTGACTAAATGCGGTAATAAAAACCAGATGTGAATCGAGCATTAGGGAGATAGGGCCCAAAAAAGTTTTGAAGTCTGCTTTGCTTTGCCATGTCAGACACAACCAGTGAAATATCTTCACATTGCAGTTTACTCTACAACCATAAGATCGATTTTTCATAAGATCAATAAACGGAAAAAATTTTCAACCAGGGAGTACTTTCACCAGAGCACAAAATAAGCTATAAAATAAGTTATACTATGTGGCTTATCACCCCCACTACAGGCTTCCTCTATCACTGCCCCTCAATCACCTCTTAAAATGTCTAATACAAAATTATGATTGATTCTTCTACGTACCTCCTGTCCCTACCCCTTTCCAGAGCGCCCCTCGAATTCCTCATCCGAAGCCCTACAATTTCTAATTCCACAATGATTACATCATCACCCTCCCAGTCGCCTCATGTCTCTGGCCCTTGCTATAGCATCCATCCATCCCTTGCCTACCCCTCCTCTTAACCAAGGTGCTCTTCAAACCCCCCACCAATTACTGTACCCGTAAATTATATAAATCAACAAGTATGACATCATCATCCGACTGATGGAAAATTCCCATCTGCCAACATAGTAAAGTAAGTATCAAATAATCATATACGTATTTGGTGATATAAATATGATCGCGATATAAGATATAAATATCATTTCTAAAAAAATGATGTATAAATCGTGACATATATCGCAATTTTTCCACAATATACGTAGGCAAGTATAAATCGTAATATATATCATTGTTAATGAAATATTGCCCATCCCTGATGCCGCCTAATTCAGACCTAATTAAAATGACTTAAAATATGCTCTGACTTTCGCAAAAAATCAAGTCTATTTATATCATTTTAAATGAACTTAGATAACCACCGAAAACTTGCACGTTACACATTACAGTAACTGGATTTTTCTCTTTATTATGAAATCTTTAGCTTAAGTCACCACGAGTCAACATGCACAAACTGATTTTATAAAAATTTTAAATGTCTCTATTTCTAATACAGAAAAATATTTTTTCCATGAAATGATCGACTTTTGAAAAAAAAAAAAAAAATTAATTTCAACAAATAAACTCCACTATTTGATACTGGCCTACCAAATAAATTTCGGCTAATCAATGAACTTTTTCCTGGTATTTTAAAAACGTATTTTTGGAACAAAACTCACGAAGGCTTCGAGGTTAACTCCTCTCTTAACGACCAAACAAAAAGACGATTAAAACAGTTATTCCTGAGTTTCCGATCAGGTGTGTTCCATAATTCAGAAACACACATTTAAAATTCAACGGCGACATCAACTTTCGAACTTGACAATGATTAACAACAACCATAAATAGTCTTCTTCTGATAGCATGCGTGATAGGTGTACCATGCGAACGATAGTTAACTCTTTAACGAGTCGCGCAAAGAGGGTCACCTTGGTAGGTGACGCCACTGCACCTTAATTTTGTCTTTCTATCTTTTATCAACGAAGAAAAAAAATTAATACAAACAACTTACTAAAATAATAATTGACGAGCACTTAAGCAGAAAGAGAAGAAAAAAAAACGATATCTATACTGATAACGAGATGACATCGAATTATTATTCACGAAATTATCCCATATCTTGACACAAACAGGAATCAACTTTACGTCACAATAATAATCGTCGGGAGTCAAACATTCTTAGGTAGGTTTCTACAAAATTTGAGAAAATTCATTTTTCCGAAAATAAGTCAACACAACAAACAATATCACTGAAATTTTCGAATAAGAAATACGAGAAAGATGATCCGACCAAACTTGAAATGTATGGCCATTTTCATTTACAGAGATCATAAAATGAAGAAGAAAAATTGAGGATATTGGCCACTGATAAGAACTACCGAAATCAGAAGAATTTAATAAATTATAATGCAGGTTTGGTACACAAAAAATTGTTGTTTCATAACTTTTTTTATTGACTTCAAATTCTTATTTTATAATACTAAAAAACGTACCGATTTATATATTATTTCAGGTTAGGATAGATTAGTTATTCTTCTTTTTAGCAGTTTAAAAAAAAAACGTAATAACAAAATTTTTTTGCCTATAAATTTGAGAAAAAAAAATTTGAAAAAAAGTGGAAAATTGGGAAATGAAGCTCAACGCTCAACCAGTTGGGACACCAGAACCATTCATTATTCCTCTAACTACACAATCTCGATTAAACCAGCATATATGAAAAGCCTAATCATAGATATATTTTATCTTCAACCTGGATTTCACACTTTCCCTGACTGCCAATTAAAAGCAGAATTTCACAGCGTGAGACCATTATGATTTTTAATTTCATAACAAATAATAACGATTGACGTAAAAATTAGAAATTCATATACCTATATAAAAAAAAAAATTTCTTTGGCTCGTTCGCTTGCGAAATTATTTTTTAATTTATAAATTCTCCTCCCCGCCAAAATTAATCCAACATACCACTTTGACTCGAAAGGTAAAGATCGACATTTTTTAATTCAAATTTTCTGGTTCACTCTGATGATTGACCAGTCAGCCTGTGGTCCTTCCTCCTAAGAAAACAAATTCTTGAAATTCGCCGTTTCGAGTGAAGAGAAAAATAAAGATTTTTTCTCATCAAATCCCCCCTTAAAAAAATCCTGACTACGTAACTGATATAATCATATTATCTACTTTAACGGTAACATATATAAAATTTTGTTTTGAACCTGAATAAAAATTATAAAATAAAAAATTGTAAGTCCCAAATAAAATAAGACATGTATTTTTCATGTTTTTCCTACAATAAAAATAAATAATATGATAAAAATCAAACAAATTTAACGATATTCATTTGCAAATCGTTCAAGCGATTCAATCGCACCGGTAGGCCTACTATATAATATAGCATGGGAGTAGCCTCTCCAGCCGTTTAAAAAGGAAAAAACAAAAATAAAAAAACGTGATAAGCCACTATAAACATTTCAAGCCTGTTTGATTCACAATTTTGTCAATAAAATTCTACAACTTTCGCATCAATCGGCCAAATTTTGTTCGAATCGTTAGAACTTCGTTACATGTTACATATAGGGCTGTCTATTTTCAATACTGAGAATACCTATGTCTCTCACAAAAATTATATTAGTTACCTTGATTTCTGTCTCACAGATAAAATGAAATACGACCATAAATAAAGATTTTTGCTACATCCTATAATAATAAGCTGTTCTCTATCACCGATAGAAAGAATGAAAACAAAAAATGAGTCTGTGACGATAGACACGGTTGAAGTGAAACTTCTATTAATTTTTGTTCAATGAATCAATTGGAGTTGAATGGGCCAAGCTCACTCAATCACGGTGACGCGTTTCCTGACCGTTTTCAATAGGTTTTCTCTAGAAAATCAACTTATTACGCTTGGTGCGGTATAAGCCCCCAGGGTTGAGGTGGGTATGTTTTTCGTTTCATGACAGGTAAATTTTGGCACCAATAACTCAAATTCATATATATATATATATATTTATATATAAGTCTATTTCTTGTTCCCACGGTACAGGTTCCAATTTTTGTCCGATAATCACGAAATTTCGTACGAATATTTGTACTAAACCAAGGACCAGACCTTCCGATTTTGGTAGGGATCGGCCGGATGGTACTTTCAGTACCACCATTTTTAGTTTTATTTTGGCTACAAAATGCTCAATTTTACACCAAGAGCCACGAAATTCAGAATAAATAGGTATTTATTTCAATTCACTGTAGTCCGCTACTAATTTTGTCACTGATCGGCCGGACAGTGCTTTCAGTACCGCAATTTTTGTTTTTATATTGGTCACAAAATGCGGAATTTTGGAACCATATGTACGAAATCTGAAATAAATATTTTTTATAATTTATTGTAGAATCATACCAATTTTGGTGCGTATCAACCGAGCGGTACTTCCGGTAAAGCTATTTTTCCTCTTTCTTTTCCTAATTTCCATGAACTTTTTACAAAAATTAATCACATGTTCATGTTTTCTTTCTTTTCATTTCGTAACTTTATTGTATTTCTTTAGTTTTATTTTAAATCATATTATTATGTACCATACTTTATCATCTTGATTAATTTTTTATTTTTTCAAGAAATAATGCTTATAAATTTCACATTATCTAATATTTTGTTAGCAGCTAACATATTTCATACAATCATACCATTAACGCATATAAACTTACAGACAATTAATGTGACCATCAAAATTCATAATTCTTATTCTAGCAAGACTTGCTGCGCTAATGTTTTTTAGTTTACTTCCGTACGCAAGGAACTTTCACATCAAAAAACAACTTCAGCATCCTGATGAGAAGGAAATAAATAAAATCCAAAAAAAGCAAGTTTTCTAGTATACAAATTAAGTCAATTTTGAGGCGAAGATCATGGACGAATCTGGAATTACAAAATATTTAGTGAAACAAGAATTTCAGCAGCGGAAATTAGAACCTTTATTGATTTTATTGTGTTTCGGATGAACTCAGCAATTTGAGAATACATACGCTAGCTTTGATTCGTTTATTTTTGTTACCTATATGTTTTATGAATGAACTTTTTTTTGGAACTATGAAAGAAAAAAAAAGGAAAAATGAGAAATCATTACGGTAAAAAAAAGGAAACAAGAAACCAGCAGTATTGATTTAGGTTTTCAAAATCTGAAAAATAATTTTCCCATCATTCCGTACCTACCAACAAGAAATATGATTATTCTCAATTCACATGTGTTTTTTTAGGCATGCAAACAACTTGAGAATAACATTTTTCACGAACCAATGAAAGTAAGTGGAAAAACAGATTTTTGAGATATATTTTCCAAAATCTTCGTAGAAACAAGTGAAATGTAGATTGAGATGTTCAGTAAGTTATTCGAAAAACTTCTCTCTATCATTCGCGGAAAGGTAAATTCTCATCAAACAAATAGTTCAGTATTTATTTTAAATATTTCATTCATTCTTCAGTTTTTATAACAAACAATAAGTGTCGTAAAGAACCGATTGATTTTTCGCCTACATTGAAAGAAAAAAAGATAATTTATCCAAAAAATATTCACCAAAAGCTTTCGGCTTCTTTAACTGAAACAATAAAACATTGATTCAATTCGTTCAGTGTAAACTTTTCATCGTAGTACCTAACTAATGATGTTTCAGACAGACCACTTCCGAAACATAATGAATAAGTAGGCCAAAACTATATTCAAATAGAATCTATAATGGAACAAACCTGTAGAAAAATGAATGACAATATTGACATCGCAATAATTCATAGTTGATTTTTCGAAGGAAATACATAGAACCTCTTGCTAAAGTTTCGACTTGCTTTCATGTTTTTGTGAGGAAAGGGGAAAGGTAGTAAGTCTTTAATAAAAAATTAAAATTAAAATTCTAGCGCAACAGTACTTCGCTAAAAAAACTCAGTATGCCAACTTTCATATAATAAAAAATAAAAACTAAATAAAAAAAAAACTAAATATGAATGCAATGCAAAAAACACGCTCGTAACCCCTTACGCCGTAAAGAAGAAAAAGATATTTCAAGAAAACAGTCGACTTGCTTTTTTCAGAAAATTTTTTATTTTTAGTTTCCTTAGATTTTTCTTGGAAACTGCTCAACCAATAGGCAACAAACTCCTATCAGAAATAATCCTACATATTTAGCTTTACCCATTTCCATAAATTTTTACTAGCAATTTTTATTTTCCAATTTTCTCTAAAACTAACAAACGAATACGCACCAAACTTCTATCCGACTTCCATTAACGTAAAGAAAATCGATCACTCTCATTTGTGTGTCAAAATTTTAATAATTTACAATGCGGTGTAATCTCTTCACCATAAATGAGTAAAAGAAATTGGAAAAAAAAATTCCCAAATGTTCAAGAAGCAGCGGGAGAAATGAGCCCACGCCCTTATGGAGCTTTTATCTAACAGCACAGTTTCTTATCCAAAGGAATCCTAGTTTTGTTGCAGGTAATTATCAAAAAATTTTGCAACATTCTCAACTTTTAAATTTTGAAAAAAACCTTTTCTCTAGCACCTCAAGATTCTTCAGTGACTATCAGAGATAGAACTAAATTCATTTTTTAATCATCATGTTTTCAAAAATAAACCATAAAAAAATTGTAAAATAATGGAAAAGAGTGTGTACTGAGAAACATACTGGAAGTGAAACTCGTTACATGGAAATAAAACTTGTTACACTTAAATTTGTATTTTGATGAATGAATCTTCTTTTGGCAGCATGATTTTTTGTTTTTTGTTTTATATAAACATTAAAATGCAGAAAAAGTCATAAATTTAAGAAATTGTTTTCACCAATTGGTGAACATTTCAACATCAAAATTAAATCACGCAACCTTCATTCCACTGATGGGAAATGAATCAAATATGGTTGAATGGTCCTAACTTTCATAAGGAGGATCAGCGGTAATATTCTTTCATTTCACGTGTTTCATTGCACGAAGTCTTTATTTATTTTGTTTCACCGGGTTCGTTGCATGATCATTTTTAGTTTACCACCCAGGGCAAGGAAATTTCACTTCAAAAAGTGGAGTTTTGTTCTTGTATTGTCTTTCATCAATAGTTCACAATTAATTCGTTTCAGGCAAAAACTGATGATGGAAATGAATTGGTCGATGAAAAATAAGGGGGGTCCCCACTGGAAATTTTTTTCCACCATCCTTAGTTTTTGAAATGAAAAACAATTTAAAAAATAGTAAATTTCTCATTAATCTGCAGTTTTTTAATGGCCTATTTCTAAAAAACAAATGGTAATAAAAATATAAATTTTTGTAGTGAATTTAAGAAAATTTTATCCTCTTTCCAGTAATATTAACCACACCTTTGAAGCTCAAGTAACAGCTGAGATATCGTGATGTTAGTGAGAAGCAGGCAGCGCCTCCTGACAAATGCCACATATCGTTTTCATACCATTTTACCGTCCACATACTGTTAATGGATTTTATTATAAAAATAATTTCATAAAAAAAATAGTCAACTCATTAGGTGAATGGTGCTCTCCACTTTCATGGCAAAAGGAATGTAGCACAATGTAACGGCCAAAAGAGGTTGCTTAGTACTGGAAACTAACCTCTTTTGGGGCGATTACACTTCCTTCGAGATACAATAATATTCACAGGAATATTATCGTACTCGAGAATTATTTTAATAAATTGAATTTACTATCCACGACTATTGTGGACCTTAACTTATATGAGAGACTTTAGTTAAAATTAAAAACACAATAATTTTTATGACTTTACTTTTTGAAACACAATATTAAAATTACAAGTATTCTTCACAGTCAAAGACTGGAAGAATATTGTTGGTACAGTTTAAGACTGACCAGGTATTTACAACACAGTACAATATGATACAATAAAGTTCGACACAATGCAATACAATACGTTACAATACAATTAATCTACCGAAAACCAGAGTTTATATACCTGTCAAGGTATATGGTTTTCTATGGTATAGTGAATGAAGTAGGGATTTGCTGATTTAGGTATTTAATTATTTCGAGAATATTCGACTACCAGAATGTTCAGGTGTTCGAATATTCTATTAAAAAACGTGTAGTGGTCGTTGGCAGGAAGTAACGGTACTTTCGCCAGTTGACAGTACAGGTTAGTGAAAGAATTTGCTTAGTAAGAAAAACGTATTTTTCTGTGAATGAAATATGTACGTCAATATTAAAATATGACGAACATATTCGTTACACAATTCTCCAGGGGGAAGAAAAAAAAGGAGAAAAAAAAAAATTTTTTTCACAGCTAATTTAAGATAAGAAAAAAAAATTTTATAATTAACAATTACTTTTATATATATATAAGTGAATAGATACATAAAAATATATGGCATAAAATGCAATTTAAAACTTAGGATCTAAAATTTAATATACATACTAATACATAAAATTCTTAGGTTCCTAATGTTTTTTTTTTATTATATTTAACATATTTGCATTTTTTTGCATTATTTTTTACAATGTTGTACTTTTAGCAATATACATTTTAGTATTATTTCGATAGGGATTTGAGTACAAATATTTACTTATTACAATTATAATTATAGTTAAGATAAGTAACCAAGATAGGCAGATTATATTAACCATATTAAAGTTATTATAATTTTCAAGATTAGGGATTTTTAATTCAATATTTTTAATTTTATTTTCAAGTTTATTAGTGGGAATAGAGTGGGGACAAATGATTTCCATTTTGGATTATATACCTTTGATGTTGCGAGATCTACCGCTAAATCAAAAGGTTCTGTGGCTTCTGAGAAGTAAGTCCACAGGAGAGGGAGATGATTTTCAATTTTTATTGTCTCTTCGAGGGATTCGGAGAGGCAAGGTATTTCAGTCGGTATGATAATATTGTTTTTATTATTTTTATCAATATTTTCGATCTGAATATGACAAGGTACATCTAGGATAAATGTTCCAGGGGAGTCATTATTTATTTTTAATTGTTCGGATTTTTTTGTTATTGAATTTGTTGCAATTAGGGTATTAAAATTTATTACGGCAAACTTAGTATGTCCAATGGGGTGTACAAGTGTTTGATTATTATTAACTGTGCACTTAAATGAACAAGATTGCAGTAAATTTTGATTTAAATCTTGGAAGAATAAATTTTTCGCACAAGACGATAGTTTATCACTTCCTCGATTTGAAGGGAGATAACATAAAGGTTTGTCGGAGTTACAGTAGTGGAGATTAGTTCCAGAAATGTATCTGACAGTATTTGATCTGATTTCATGAATGATTAGAGAGGGCTCTTGATCCCAACTACACAGTTCATTAGTATGACTTTTGAACGTGAGTGGTATGAAATCAAAAATTTCATATTTCGTATTAAGATTTTTTAATGGTATTTTAATTTCTAATTCGAGAGTATTTTTGTAAAAATTACAGTTTACTAGTTCTGCATGGTAATAATTTTGAATTTCTGCAGTGGGGATTGCTAGATCTAAGTCTAGGTCTTTTAGTTTTGTATGTAGTCGCGAAATGTCCTGTTCAAGGATAGTCTTAGGGATTATCGATGATGGAATCATATGGGACTTGCAAGATGTTAGGATGTTTGATAACCTAAAGGTATTCACTAGGTAACTATCATAGAAACCTTGTAAATAATTTAAAGATATCAATAATTCATGCTCTTCCAATGAATTTTCCATGAAAGAGTTTGTATGGGCAACGAAATTTTTCATAAAACTATTTGTATGATCAATAAAATTATGTAAATCTGTAGAGGTATTTACTAAAGATGCATGTTCCGAGAATAGTTGGTTTTTTATTATATTATATTCATGTTTTAGGGAAATTTCATTTGCTAGGAAATTTCTTCCATCGCGGAAATTAAGCACTCGACAACAAAATCGTAGCGCATCTCCAAAGAAAGATCTAATTGGAGTAAAGACGCTTCGTTTGTTTCGAATTGCTGATGGGGTAGAATAAAAATCTTGGATGAGTGCTAAGTTTTGATTCTTTAAATTTTTTATGGAGTTTTTTAATCGTAGGGCCATTTCTGCGTATTTGCAATTTTTCCATTCGGTAGCATTACACAGTGCATGTTTGAATTTAGTAGATAGGATTACATCCGCTGCCTCGTGTAGGTCTAATTCTAACGAGTACAGAATTGGAGCTGATTTTGCATATACGTAAATATTGCTGATTTCCTGGAAGTAAGCACCTGTGGACGCCGTGGTAATCCGATATGTGTCGGACGACGTTCGTTGTGCTGAATTTTTGGAAATTAGATATGCGTACATGACAGCGATTATTTGAAAAATCATTTTTTACTGAAACAGAAAGAGAAGAAGCAAAGTCTCACTTTTTTCTCACTGTATCAAATAAAATTTGATTATTCGGGAAAAAGAAATTATAGCAAAATTAAGCATAATTGTGGGATTAGTACATTTAGGTTATTCTTATTTCGGACTTATAATTTAGTTCGTTTTCTACATTCGATGAGTTTTGTTTGTTCCGGTTTTTTCACTTAAATAATAACATTTCTTTTCTTTTTTTTTTTTCGTAAGTTTTCGGGAAAAATAAATTTTATAATGGCATCATCCTATCGTTTTATGGATGAGCGTGTTTTCGTTTCGACCGGGGTCGTAGAAGCTAACGAAATTTGGCTTCTAAGTGAAGTTATTTTGGACAATATCAAACATTTTCAATCGTGTCCTTGTGAGGCAAGATTTTATTTTTCCTTGCACAGATTATTTTCATTATTATATTTTGGTTCGCGAAGTTCGAATAAAGAATTGTTCAGTCGGGAGTTCCACTCTCATCGTCTTTCAGATGAAGAGATTCGTGAGGACTTTCGTGTTTGGCAGCACAGCATTCGTTTTGCTTGCTGTCCATCCTCCGAGGGATTTTTCCGCAAATTTTTATTCAATCTCCGTGAACTATATCCTCAAGGATTACGGATTGAATTCGGGGTGTCGGGCCTTAGGCTCGTGGTTGATGGAGAAGTCTGTTCACGTAAGCACCACAATATCGGCATACTTTCAGGTATCTCAGTCGGGTTGCTCTGCATATCGCAGCAAAGCAACGAGACTGTCAACTTGGAGTATGTCCATACTGACAGGCACTACGTCAGCAGCTTTTTCCAGGGGGAGGTAGGCTTGGAGTTTATTGACTTTTTAAACGCCTATTACCACCCTCGACTCGTCATTACCGCTTCGGAAGCTGGGCTCCAATTTGTTCGAAACTATGATGCTCTAGAGCGGAGTTTCGCCCATTCTATCCGGAGTGGGTGGCTAATGACGGATCCGACCATCTACACATTCACCCGGGATACGCCATCCATCGCAGAGGCCCTGAGTTCCGAAGACTCGACCGTGGATCCGGCAGCAGTTACTGTACCGAATACTCCAATGTCGATGGACTCGGAATCCAGTCTCAGCGGTGATAACTTAGGCGAGTTCCTCGCAGGATATGCAGACAGCTGGGAGTAAATGGTGAGTTTTATACAAAATTTTATTTAATTCTATCGCATAATTTTATTCATTTAATAATTTCACAAATTTAATTTTTATTATTTCGCTCAACTTTAAGAGCAGATTTTTTTCTAAAAGATTTGCAAGAAGTCAGTTTTTTTCAAAGAAATAATAAAAAAAATTTATTTGAAGCTTCTTACGGATTTTTTTAATATTATAATTTTTATTATTATTTTTGCCAACCTATTGATGATTTTTCTTACAAAAATTATCTAGGGACAATTAATTTTTCAAAAATAATAAGGCTTATATTTTATAGGGGAGTGAACTTAATCTAAAAAAAACTTAAGGTTAAAGCAAGGACGGGTAGTAGACTCTACACACCCTCTACGTTTTTTTTACGAGGGCGACCCCTCGGTTTAGGCACAATTTGGGTTGAGATGGGGGTTTCAGGGTTTTTATCATTCTGGTTTTTATTTTTGTCTTCGTGAATATTTTCGCGAGACTTGTACGGGATTAATCGTCGTACATGAACTGTTTCTTCGTAAGCAGTTCCGTCATCATTTTTAATGCGAATAACGTAATTTAGGTCCGTGACCTTCTTGATAATCTTATGTGGTCCGGAGTATTTTATTTTATTTTTTGCAACGTTCTTTGATTGTCGTAACAATACTAGGTCATTAGGCTTAAAGTCAATGATCTTATGGTGAGCGTTGTAATGTTTTGCATTCTTTTCTGATGCTTTTTTCGCTAGGATCGGCGTTTTTTCTCTCGTTTGAAGAAGTGTTTCGATCTCTTCTTCACGAGTCTTTGTATTATTTGATTCTTCAGGAATTTCGGATAAATTTATTTTTGGATTATATCCGTGAAGTAAATAAAATGGAGATTTTTTGTTTAAATGATCGATTGGACTTGTATTATAAGCAAAAATAATTTTGTTTATAGTGTCAATCCACTCGGATTCATTTGAATGTTTGTATTTGGAAAGTGATTTCTTAATCACACCATTAATTTTTTCTACTAATCCCTGCGATTGTGGGGAGTAGAAAGATGAATAGACCAACGTAATATTATTTTCTTTACAAAAATTTCGAACGGATTCATTCGCAAAATGACCTCCGTTATCACACGAGATTTTTGTGGGAGGGCCATACGTGTGACAAATAAACTTCAAATACTCGATTACACAATGAGCATTTGGGTTTTTTGTCGGACGTATTGCACAAAAGTTGGTACTTTTATCAACACCTACGAGCACGTACGAGTGTTCGTAGTCCGTATTGAATTTTCCAATAAAATCTATTTCCAAATGAGAAAAAGGTTTTGGATTTTCAATTGCAATATGCTTGAGATGACCAATCTCTTGCGGTGAGTTTTGCATCATTTGACATTCGTGACAGGAGAGAACATACTCTGTTACTTTTTGTGTCAAATTTTTAAAGAAAAAATAATTTTTCACCTTATTTTTGGTTTTTTTAATTCCAAAATGACCTCCATGCAAAGGATCGTCATGCAATTTTTTTAGAATTGTTGGAATTAAATTTTCGGGGATTACAGTAACCGCTTCATCGTAGGATGAGGTTGGGTTAGGTAATTTTTTTAATACGTTATTTTCGTCAAGAAAATATAATTTAATAGACCTATTTAATTTACGAAATTTATTTTTATCTTTTTTTACTTCATTGTAATTTAATAGTGATATAACATTTTTCCAATGAGGATCAATTTCCTGCATTGTTTTTAAATTTTTTGGAAGTTCAATTTCTGTTTTGGGGACAGGGTCTTGAATTGAAACTTCTGTTTGATCATTACGATCAAGTAATGGGGAGTTTGGATTCGAGATCTTTTGGGGATCGGGAATCATGGGTTGGGAAGTTTGGTTGGTAGGGGAAAGGAGGATCTGTTCATTGAGATTTGTTTGATTAGAATCTCTATTTGATGCAGATCGAGTAACTACATTTAATGTAGTGGGGACATTTGTGGGGTTTTCAGAGTGTAAATTCTGAATGGGACTTGTGGATTGAACCACAGGGTAGTATGGGAATGTTGATGAGGGTGAAGGAGGGTAAGGGTAATTTTGGGTATTGAGGGAATTATTTGGGTAAAACCATAAGTTCTGGTTTTGATAAAAAACCGAATTTAATGGGACCATTTTTTCGTTGTGAATTCTACAAATAGTATTCACATTTTTTTCTCCTTCAGGGAGTGTATATTTTTTATCCACCAAAAATTCACCATATTCGAAAGTAATTTCGTCAGGTTCGTCATGGGGACGGGACAACATATCAGCCATACAGTTATTTTTTCCGGCAATATGTTTTATTTGAAAACTGTATTCATTTAATTTTGAGATTAGTCTGATTAATCTCGGGCTTGGGGTATTAAACCTTTGATGATAAATCAATGGTTTATGATCAGTGTATACTACGAAGCGTAAAGCAAGTAAGTATCCACGGAAGTGAGCCAAGGCATTCGTTATGGCCATCATTTCGAGGTCAAACGAACACAATTTTGTATGCGCAGGTTGGACTCTTTGAGAAAAGTATCCAACTGGATGTTTGTGCTTTGTAATTGGATTAGTTTGCAGCAATACTGCACCTAATGCAATTTTTGAAGCATCAACTTCCACACAAGTTTCTAGTTTAGGATCATAGATCGCTAAAACTGGTTTTGAAATCATAAATTCTTTTAATTTTTCAAATATTTCTATATGCTCTGGGGTCAATTTAATTCGAGCGTTTGATTTGCTATCAGTTCCTCTTAGAAGATCACTAAGGGGAGCTGTAATTTTAGCCAAGTTAGGAATTAATTTCCTATGATAATTTATCGATCCGAGAAACGATCGTAATTGTTTTAAAGTATTTGGTGGCTTTAAATTTTTAATTGCTTCTATATTTTTATTTAATGGGGAAATTTCATTATATCGGACAGTATGTCCTAAAATTTCAATTTCATTAAAAAAGAATTGACATTTTTTTGTTTTAATTTTTAGATTGACTTTACTTAGTCTTCTAAGTACTTCCCTTGTATTTTCCCAACATTCTTCGAATGTCTCGCCAAAAATACAAATATCGTCGAGGTAACAAACCATTTTTTTCCACAACATATCATGGAAGATGTCATCCATGATAGTTTGGAAAATTGACGGGGAGATACTTAGTCCAATTGGAGTGGAATTGAATACATATCCGATTCCATCCACATTGATACCAGTGTACTGTTTAGATTCTTCGGTCAGAGGAATCTGTAAGTATCCACTGTTTAAATCAATAGTAGTGAACCATTTTTTATTTCTTAAATAAGGCCATATGATATCAATCGTAGGAACGCGATTGTTATCCATTATTATCCTTTGGTTCATTCTGCGGTAGTCTACGAGAACTCTATAAACACCGTCAGGCTTCTTTTTTACAAATATTGGGGATTCAAACCTTGATTTTTGTTTTTTTAATACACCTGCTTTAACTAGGTCGTCGACCAGTTTGTGCAGTGCTTCGTGTTCTGCGTGAGAGAACTTGAAGTTTTTACATCTTAATGATGTTTCATCGTCAACATTGACTTTTTGTGGAGGAACTTTACAGATAGAAACTTCGTCTGTTTTTCCACTAAATATTTGATTATTTTCATTAATTATTTGATACGTTTTAATTTTCTTTTTTAAATCTACTTTTGGACCTAGTGGAATAGTATTACCACGACTGTCCGTTAATATCGTATCTTCATTTATTATTTCAATTTTGCATATATTAAAATCAATTGCATTTTTTAACACGAATTTACCGAGGTATTCACCTTCGTAAATTACGTATGGTCTGTCGTTATTATTGACAGCCATCACAGTGTTATCACTTACATTTAAATAAAATTTATTTTTATTTTCCATTGAAATTTCTTTATGAAATTCCAAATGTTGGGGAAGAGTCGCTAAAATGAGCGTTGAGTTTTCCTTAATTTTATACGTTTGGGGAGAATAAAATTTAAATGGCTTAATATAATTGGGAGGGTATTTTTTTTCAAGGGGATAATTGTGACATTCGGGCATGTCAAATGTTCGCTCTTCGAAACCACACGGTAATGTGAATTTGTTTTTATAGAAGTCCATTTTTGCTTTATGGGTTGACAAGAAATCGTACCCTAAAATGACTGGTTCGACCAGATTTCGGACAACGTATGTGGGATGAGGATAAACACAATGATCAATGGAGAAAATCACATTGGTTAACCCTATTACGTCTAAAAGTTTAGAGTCCGCACCACGAAATCTTACATCGGTTGGAATTATCAGTTCCTTAAAATTGACTTTATTCAAAACATCTTCAGCAATCAGTGTCTGTTCCGAACCTGGGTCGACTAGGCTAAGTATATGTTTGCCATTAATAGCAAAAGGAAGATGAAATTTGCAAAGGGCAGTGTGATCAGCACGTTCCTTTGTTTCAAAATTCACCTTACTAACATTGTTAACCAATTTCAACTCTTTGTTCGAGACATCCCTTACAGTTGATAAATCATCTGTAAGGGGGACACCTAGTTTTTTGAGCAAGCGTTTTGGCAGGGGAGGGAATTGGATATTTGGTTTTGGGAAATGGGAGGCTGGACTAACATAAGTGGAGCAGGAGATGCAACCGCTTGGGTGTTAGCAGCCACATAGTTTTGGGGATATTGGGGTACGTTTGGAATAAAATTTTGATAATTCGGAAAATTAGGAAAATTATTATTCCATTTTGGAACATTGTTATTATTCCAATTTGGTACCCAATTTTGATTAAAATTACGATTATTATTATAACCGTTATTATTCCGAAAATTATTTCTTCGGTAATTTGGGTCATAATTATTTCCTTTATAATTAGGATTAGGATTCTGTGAATAGTTCTGGTTATTATTCCAGTTCCTATTCTGGTTTTGATTCCAATTATTTTGATTTGGATTATTATTATAATTATTGTTATTGTTGTTATTATTATTATTGTTGTTCCTGTTTTGTTTCGTATTTTGATTTTGGTTAGGGTTTTGATTTGAATTTTGATTTACATTTTGATTTGGGTTTTGATTTGGATTTTTATTTTGAGGATTTTTATTCTTCTTGTTGTCCGGAGGTTTGGAAATGTTCGCTATTGCAGCGCTCAACTTCTCAAACTCGGATTTCCAATCAGAATCAGAAGAAACTACGTTTGAAGTCTTTTCAGATTTCTTCTCGGTAGTTTTTCCTATTTTCAATTCCTCTATAGTTTTTTCCAATTGTTCTATTTTTGCTCTCAGTAGGGGATCTGAGTGGCCAAATAGTTTATCTTTGAAATCAAGATAATTTGAAAAAGCTTTGTCCAATTCTTGTAAAGTATTGGGCTTTTCCCTTATTAAAAATTCCCTTTCTTTTTCGGGCAAATTTGAAATTATTTTTTCGATAATCCGTTCTTCCGTAATTCCGGATTCGATTTGTTTCAAAATTTTTGATACGAACATCATATACGCGGTAAAATCAGATTCACCTTTGTATTTGCGTTCGTATAATAATTCACGTAACTGGGGTTTAGTTCTCGTGAAAATTTCAACAATTTTTGGCTTAATGTTATTCCAAGTATTAAATTCAGGGTTATCTTGGATTTTGTCTTCAAAAATTTGTTTAGCTATTCCAGTGAAAGCTGTTTTTATTTTTTTAAATTTTAATGTTGCATCCCAGTTGAAGGAATCAGCTTCGTTTTCAAAACCTTTTAAAAACGAGACTATGTCTTCGCCTGGTGTATGACCATAGAGAGTAGGTCTTACGTTAATTGCAACTGCATTAGACATATTATTTCCTAAATTTGTATTTATAGGGAAATTTAAATTTTTATTTTGTTGAACAGATTCTGCTACAACAGTAGGTTGAATTTCTAACGGGAAGTAAGATTCTCGTAGAAGTTCAGTATCTGGACTACGAAAATTTTCTTCAGAATTTTCTGAAATATTTGAAATATCTAAATTTGTTATAGATTTTGTTCTAGGAAGAGGAATAGGATTTTCACTACTTTCTAAAACAGGAGTTGATGAAATTGGAGGGTCGAAATATTTTCTTTCGATAGGTTTTTCAATTTCAGGGATCTTTTTTCGTGAAGATCCGTGGGGAGTTTCCAAAATTATTTTAATATTTTCGGGAGTTAGGAGCTTTTTAATTTCAATATTATTTTTAATGGTTAATACAATATCCTCTTGAATTTTTTGTCGAGAGAATGTGACAATGTTAACCTTTATATTCAAATTTTTACATAAATTTAAAATTTCTTGATTAGTCGCTTTTAAGAGCCAATCAAATTTAATTTTAGGGGAATTGGGCTCCGTTAAATTTTCCCAATTTTTGTTCATAAAAAATATTTTTTCACAAAATTAATTATAAAAAACACTTCTTAAAAAATAAGGGGAAACGCGAATTATAATTAATATTAATTCATTACTTTTATTTGTGTTTTACAGCAACTTGAAGATCCAGGTGTGGTGACTGCAACAGGATGTCGATGGGCGGCGAATATATTTACGATTGTTTTAAATTATTTTTTGTAAATATAATTTTTCTCCGGGTATTGTAGTCCCACGACGTGTTTATTTTCTCTTTTCTGGTCTTTTTCCACTCGCGGTATACCTCTACTTCCTATTCCTTAGAGCGCGCCTTACGCTTTTCTCTAAGTACTTTACTAGAGTTTTCAAGGTAACCAATTGAAGTACTTCGGACACAGAAAAAGAAGAAAATACCTTTGAAGCAGCAGCCTTGGATCCGCGTTGTTGAATGGACAGGAACAATTTTTATTTTATTTTAAAAAAAAATTTCGGAAGAAAAAAAAAATTTTTTCAAAAAAAAAAATTTTTTTAGAAAATTTTAAAATTTCTTTTTTAGTACTTGAGCGAGGATTCGATATCGCAAAAGCAAACCAGTTGGGCGCCAACAATGTAACGGCCAAAAGAGGTTGCTTAGTACTGGAAACTAACCTCTTTTGGGGCGATTACACTTCCTTCGAGATACAATAATATTCACAGGAATATTATCGTACTCGAGAATTATTTTAATAAATTGAATTTACTATCCACGACTATTGTGGACCTTAACTTATATGAGAGACTTTAGTTAAAATTAAAAACACAATAATTTTTATGACTTTACTTTTGAAACACAATATTAAAATTACAAGTATTCTTCACAGTCAAAGACTGGAAGAATATTGTTGGTACAGTTTAAGACTGACCAGGTATTTATAACACAATACAATGTGATACAATAAAGTTCGACACAATACAATACAATGCAATACAATACGATTAATTTACCGAAAACCAGAGTTTATATACCTGTCAAGGTATATGGTTTTCTATGGTATAGTGAATGAAGTAGGGATTTGCTGATTTAGGTATTTAATTATTTCGAGAATATTCGACTACCAGAATGTTCAGGTGTTCGAATATTCTATTAAAAAACGTGTAGTAGTCGTTGGCAGGAAGTAACGGTACTTTCGCCAGTTGACAGTACAGGTTAGTGAAAGAATTTGCTTAGTGAGAAAAACGTATTTTTTCTGTGAATGAAATATGTACGTCAATATTAAAATATGACGAACATATTCGTTACACACAACAGATTCAAAAAATTTAAATAAAAAATTTACTAGTACTAAAAAAAAGAACAAAGAAAAAATTATTAACGAGTTCATTAATCGAACTTTTCGGCTGTTCTTAGGAAGTTACTTTCATAAATGGCTGTTAGACAGTTAGAGGTTCCTGCTCATGATGAGCGCATTGAGACTTGAAAAAAATTACAATATGTCCCTGAGATAAAAGGTCATCATACGTCAGAAGGATTTGTACAGCGAACAAAAATTACTTTGGCCGAGACTTCTGAGACCAAGATTGAAAACTTGTTAAAATATTAATGCAGAATTTCATTGACATTATGCGTGAATCGAGAAATACATTAATTTATGACGGGAATACAGCACTGTGACAGGTTTAGTAAATGAGAACTTTACGTTGCTTCTCGCAAATATTTAAAAAGAACACTCAGCACACCACCATTCAAGTTATACCTACAAATTCAATTCGTTTCGAATGATCAAGTATTTGAAAAAGTAGTCGAGCATAAAATTATCATCCTCCGCGGTTATTGGTTTTCTATCGCCATCGAATTATTTTTACTTTTCAATGCATGAACTTTTCAACGCATGAGGGAGAAAAACGGCAATTAAATATTAATAACACGTCGTCGTAATTATAGTCTCAATACGATTTTAAACATAACAATATGAGACGACGTCGTACAAACGGAAAGAGAAAATAATTCAAATTAATAGGTCACATTAATCTCGTCTTTTTTTTGTTAAATTAATCATTTCGTTCGATATTTTGTGTTTTTTTTTCTCAAAGTTACAAAATCAATGCAGTAGAAAATTGCCAAGGATCGAACAAAATATAAATTATTTTTCTGGGAAATATCTGAATTTGAAAATTGTACTAAATTTTTAGGTTCACACACGAGACGACTGCGTCAACAGTCATCTCGATTTTTCGATAATTAGATACCATATAATTTAAACAACTATAATGCCCCAAATCTAGGGTCAACAATTACAAGACACTGCTCTCGAAAAAATAATGGGCAGGCTAATTTAGTCGGTAGTACGTATAACATTCGAGGAAGTGGAATTAATTATAACCACATATTATTATATAAGCGCTTAAAAATAGCGCAGCTGATTTAGAATGATAATTGTATGCAACCCATTTGTTGTTGCTTCGAGTACAATAAATTATTGGTTATGTGTTTTTTCCACTAGCACTGTAGTAATATGGGATTTCACAATATTTATGTTTTAAACAATAGGTACGTTGGTGCTGTTGAAAATACAGTAAATAAATGTAATACGTATTCTTCGCCTTCCTCTTCAACATTTTTGTATTTTGGGTTCTTCAAAAATAAATTAAAACTCTCACGTGGATTACTAATATTGTCTTAAAATACAAAATAGGAAGTTTGATAGCAGTTTTCTTCGTCACTAGGCTCAATTCACGTACTTAACACCTCAAAGTAATTCAAAATTGTTCAAAAGATAATGTGACTCTTATCATTTTTCGGACCTAAAAATTCAAATTTTCAATTAGGTTTCGAACCTCAGTTCATTCTTCTATATAAAAACAAACACAACTCGCAACAGTTTTAGCTTAGTCAAGTAATGTTCAAAAATGTGGTTGAGAAAAAAAATTAAATATTTAGCAAAGATTTAACACCAGGAATACGGGAGAAGCAGTGGTCTCCTAAATTCGAAATAAAAATGCGCCACTGTCCACAACCGTGTTTCCACTAGGGGACTCAATCATGAAAAATATTAGTTTTTTAATTTTTTTTCAATAACTAGGTAAGTGATATAATATACCTACAATAAAAATATTTTTGAAAATATAAGAAAAATTTATGTAAAATTTGGAACAAAAATGTTTAAATTCATTTTTAAATTCTTTTTTCCTATAATTACTTATCACAGGGCTGAGACACAGGATACGGTAAAAGAAGGGTATTTTTTTCTTCAAAATCATAATAATCGGAATTATTTTCTTATTATTAGTAAGTTCAAAATAGAACATAAACAAAAATATATCCAACAAAATTAGCTTACTGAATTTGACATCCATATTGTATAGACTCTAGGTACAACTACAGATGTCTACACTGTATAACCTAGATACCCAACTTGCCTATTTTCAGCAACCTATAGTTCCCCTTACCGCACCAAAGTAAACAAATTGTAATCAGTAGGTAGAAGATAAAATTGATAGGGACTTGTATAGGTTTTAAATACAAAATACCTCATTAAAAATTACAAGAAAATTCAATTTTTTTCCTGTAACAATTATTTTTAGAAACCTGGTTTCAATCTTGAAGGCTAATAGAACATCCACACCAAATATGAAATCAGAACACACATTAATAAGCATACCACACTTATTTAAAAATAGCCTTCTATGCATAATGAATGCATTGTACAATAATTTTTTGCCAATAGCCCAGGGGATCAACGCAACATCTCAACACTCTGTGAGGGTGAATGCTCAACGTAGTGAAAGCAGCTAATTAGTTATCTAGGTAATATATAATGTATACATCTGTAAGTACAACATACTTCGTCTCTGTGCAACACTGTGTTGCCAATAAGGGAAAACCATTACAGAAATAATGTAAAAACTAGTTTTATTATACCTAAAGCAGGTTATGTATTCATTTACAGTTTTTCCTAATGGTTCATTTCTGTAATTGAGGAAACTACATGTGCGAACATGAAATATAATGTACAGAATAGACTAAACATTCAGCTGAAACCGCTAGATGCCAGTTTTCTCGATTGTATATTTGTCTATAGTCATTTTCAGCTAACCAATGTAATAATAAAATAAAACTGATTACAATTATTTGAAAGAAAACCTGCATTTCAATCCCAACGATAATTCTGAAAAAACATAAAAAAGAAACTTATTTGTTTCAAATATTATGTAGGCCTACATCAATTTCATATTGAAGTATTTTTATTATAACTTATACCACTTAGTTCTTAAGAAAAATTTAAATAAGTAACTAAAATTAGTCACATGGTTAAGCCCTTAATCTAGGAAGCACATAATATGGGGATGAGCCGTTTTATCATTCGTTGAGGAGAACACACTCATCAAATTCCAGGTGTGAAACCCTGGCTAGATATTACAATTCCTTTTCAAACCCCTAAAATGAAGAAAGGAGATGTTTGGGATGTTTCTACTAAAATTTTAGTCGACGTAAACCAATTTTAAGATTTTTATTTCAAAAAAATGAAAAAATAACAAAGAAAAATTAATCGTTTACAAAAATTTTCAGCACTGTTCACGTTAATTTACATCGCACAAAAGTAGCCCACCATGAGAATGTAATGTATAAAGAAATAGGGAGAATGACAGCAATGTGAAAACTGTTAATTACAGAAATTAATTTATGTGAAAAATTGTACGCACATAGGTACATATACAGCTTACAGTATAATTTTCAAGTAAGTATTGCACGTAATATTTAAAATAATGAACTGATGTGAA
Organism: Ericerus pela; assembly: GCA_011428145.1. Lineage (NCBI taxonomy): Eukaryota > Metazoa > Arthropoda > Insecta > Hemiptera > Coccidae > Ericerus > Ericerus pela. Next base: position 71,133 of record WOFM01000220.1, on the reverse strand, counting down.
GAAAAATTGGTAGAATATTAGAGTAGATCAAGTAAATATCCCTTCCAAATTTTTTAGCTATTATTTGAAAATAAACTATTTATTTGAAAATAGCGCAACGTAAAGCAGCAAGTTAGGGAGTTAATTAGATTATTGACTTTAAGGGTATGGGGCCATTGGCAGCAAAATAGATTCTATCTCAACTCTTTTAGGAAAGTATACTGCTTCTTACGCTCACAGTTTGAGTGATTATTGATGAAAGTTTATGATTGAAGTTCTGTATTCTTAACAAACTCCTCTACTGTGGCATCCGCACTATAATTCCTTCATTTCTTCATTCAGCGAAAAGTCGTTATATTTTGAAAATTTAATAGAGTCCAGATACAAAAAGGTAACGAATAAAATGGTTATATGAAGGCGAGCTGCGTAACACCCCTTTCAAAACAATATTTTAAAAGAACAACAGTTGAATCGAATCGGCGTGTATTCAAGAAACATTTATTTTGTTCGGAATGGGCAAATGCATGTTCTGAACAATGAAAAAGGTTAGCTCCTACGATGACACTACAGCTAGAAAAATATAGAAATCGAAAATGAACAAATTCTTATACAATTTTCCCATATCAGAGGCGTCTTTCACGCTAAAATAACTGTCTCTCACCCACAGTTCCGAATCAAGTCACGTGATTCGAAATCAACGTTAAAATAAAAATTTTTTCTCAAAACATTTGAAATACATCAAAATTTAGCTACTAACTTTCCTTCATTCCAAGTTACCGTCTCTGCATCCATATTGCGCTGCCGTAATTTTTCTACTTCTTTTTTCAATCAAAACGTTCCAGACGTTGTCTAATCCGAAATTAAATGATATATAAAGTAAAATAAGGACCAAAAAAGTTCAGTTCCCAGGTAGACAACATGCCTCAAATTTTTAACCCAGACCTGGTCCAACAAGTACAAGAAATTAATAAACAATTGTATTGTTTTGTTTTTTTTTCCACGAAAAAAATAAAAAATAATAAAAACTTTTTCTCACGTGGATGCTACTTTGTATACAAAATTACATTGCTCCCAGCTTATGTTACCACAAAAACGAGGATAATATTCTCTTTCGCGTTGCGTTAATGTTACCGATGTAGTTGTTGATGAGCTATTATGACCCCTTCTCCACACTCCACACTCCGTTCAAGTTCGCAAGAAATGCGAGTACTTATTTCGTAACGCGGAAAAAATTTGTCACACTCGTCGGATGACGAAGTTTTTCATTAAAAAGCGTATTTTTTCGCATGTCAACAGGTGATAATGAAGAAGAAAAGTACCATGTGATGAGGTTCGAATGTGTTTTCAATGAAAGAACGAGGAGAAAAGTTCCACCAGCATAAAATATTAATTTAAAAAGACCGAAAGAGAATTTGTTTTTGTTCTTCATTTTCATAACGTTGCCCTGGGGTGGCAGTAATTGACGCAAAATATCGAAAAAAAATATCTACTCGGATAATATTTTATGTTTAACTGAAATAAGAAAAAAAAAACTCTAACGTAGCAGTAGCTTCGTTACAAAAAGTAGGTTTTCGAAAAGTAGAAAAATAGTTACTAAAAAGTTATTAATAAATCATAATATTGCCATGACTGTGTAAAATTCTGCAACTGTTGACGTAAAATTACACAATTAAAAACAATTATCTCTTTCAAACTCTAAACAAAAATAAATTTTTTGGAAGTACCTTCAGGTCGATCCGCATCAGAATTGCTAGCATGTTGTAATAAATTGTCTACATCTATGTATCTGCGTATCAATATATACTTATATATATATATATATATATATATATATATATATATAAATGAAAATAGTGTAATTAGGTAAAGAAAATATGAATTTAAAAATTGAAAAAATTATTGTCATGAATTTGGGCATATCCATTGATGAATTAGGAGTTGTGAAATTTAATGTAGGTACTCTGCTTTGTTCTTTCATTTTGAAAGAATGAACCAATAACTAAACTGAAACATAAATCAGCAAGATGGTGTTCACGATATGGTATTTTTCTAATTAATATACATATACTGTATATATTTGGGCCACTCATTATTGAAAAGATAGTCTCTAAGATACCGAATTTCTCATAGGTAGCTAAATTTTTAATGTTATTAAAGATGGTTTATACTTTCTGATCTATTCTCTTTCATCTAATACCTGAAAAGTTGATTAAAGTGAAACATTGTGTTTTGGTTTATACATTTTCTCTTGACTTATTCTGAAAAGTTAAGTTTCCCTACTTTAAAGAATACAGTTTAATATAAAAGAATAGAGAAAGTGAGTTTATACCCTACTTTATGGTCTACCATTATTTCACTGTGGAGAGGTACTTAAGATACGGTATTTTCTGAAAATTAGTTCATGGAAAGTATCAAATATTTTTATTTGATATCAATACAATATTTCTGCAAGCAGAGATATATTACTGAATTAAGTTCAGCTCTTAGGCAATACTAAAACACTTTTTCATTAGGTGTTGAAAATATTTTCCCATAATTTTGGGGATAATGAATTTGAAGTTAGATATTTTCCCATATTAATAAGATATATCATCATGCATGTTCTGTAAGAGACTGAATCCAAGTTAGAGGTCAATTTTTTTGTTAAATCACTCATTGGGTCCCATTTGACTGCAAAAAGGAGGGGTCAGGATAATATTTATACATATTAGTATTGGGTGATGCATCATTTAATATGTTTTTTGAGGTGCTGGGTTCAAATTTAGGGTCCATTTCCAGATTTAACCACTCCTAGGGCTCCTGTGACCCCAAGAACAAGGTTAAAATATTTTTTTTTAAAACAATGATACATTCCCAGATATGTTTTCTGAAGCACTAATTTCAAATTCATGGTTAAATTTTGGATTGAGTCACTCATTGGCCCTATGTGGCCACAAATAGGGGTTGGGATAATTTTTTAATGAAAAAATTCAATTTTCAATTTTGCTGTGTAGACCATACATAAAATTTTTCATATTTGTAATCTTAAAAAAACACATGAACTTCGCAGTTCATGATTTTGTCTCGTACAACCTTCATACATTGAATTTATACGATCAAAAATTTTGTATTAATATCGGTGAATTAAGCAGAACATTGCTCATCACTAAAAAATTACAAATAAAATATATTTAAAAAAAACAAGAACCAACTGCGTTAATACGATTACTGAAAATAAACCAAAAAATTATGATTAAAGTTGAAGTGTACAAAAAGATATATAAAATAAGTTTTTGAATAATTACTTCTTAACAGAACTGAAATACTACAATCTTTTATGTAGAATAAAAACATTACAAATTTTCTCATTCTGAACAATGCAAGCACTGACTTCAATTAAGATTCAAATAAGACAACTTTCCATTCATCAGGCACAAAATATGTTTGGTCAAATACTTGGCAATCTATTTACAATCAACATATTCATGTAAATTTAAAAAAAAATGATGAATGATGTATCAATGATTATACTTCAATCTAGATCCTGGATGTCACGAAAATTGGTTCTGTTAAACAGTCTAATGCTTAAAAAAAAAATTCTACAGAAAATTAGCTTATACTGAAAAGGCCAGTGTCTTCGTTGTTCAGAAGAAGAAAATAGAGAATGTAAAAGATTTGATAATGTAGTACCACCTACTACTTGGCAATCAAAATAGCTCTTATGTACAGCAACTAGCAGCATTTATACGCATTTCTCCAAACTACCGCCTCAATTAGTTTTTTATTTGATTTTTTAACGATTTTTAAACCCTGTTTAAGGTTAAAATTATAAGTCGCTTTATGTTATAGATGTCGTTAGGTCCCGATGCGATTATATTAGGCAGATTCTACCGTCCCTGGTGACTTCAGATTCAGAAAATTAAAAAATGATTTGGCTGGAACAAATAAATTGGGGTGAAAAGTCGACTATTTTATACCTGACATGCATATAATTCGTAGAAGATACAGATAGCTATTAATCAATCAACGAAGAAGTTTGGAAAAACCATATGGGATTAATTGCTTCCTTATTTATGTAAGGGGCTCCCAGCCCATATCCTAAACCCAGGTAACAAGAATGAACTACAATGCGAAAATGAGGGTATTAAGATTTAAATTGCGTGAGGACCTGCACCTACCTTCTAAAATGGAAAAAATAGATTCATCATATTCGATTGCCATTAGAAATAATTGAAACGAAGCGAGGTGAGGCAAAGCAAAGCAACGCTTTCATATAGGTATGTACCTACTCAGAGGACAACTCTGTAATGACGGCATTTCTGGTGTTTGCTTGGAACCTGCGATTCTGCGAATCCTACCGAGTTTAATTTAGTTAAATGAGAACTGGACAAATATAATATTCACGATCTTAGACATATTTTGTTCGACAGCAAGCACTCATCACTAAATTGATCAATTAATGATGTAATGAAGAAAAATTTCTCATTATCATGTTAAATTAAAAAGGCCACTTTAAACTCGAATATAATAATCCTACCTTTTAATTTTTCAAAAACTATCAATTTTCATGGACTAACTCGTCAAGTATAGTCTCATATACATACCTACCTACCTTCTTTTATGGTTTCATACTTTTTACAAGGTTCCTTTCAACATCAAACGTTCATCGTAAATTTTGTTTTTCAAACATACAGATTCTCTCGTATAAAGGATGGAAGCTAAATTTATGATGTTTTCAATCAGTCATTCTATTATTTTTGTGACATTTTTGAATTTACTGCACCATGTGCTGTAAAAGTGTGAAATTTTACGCTGCAGAATAAACAAAAAACACTGTCTGAACCACTGAACAATAAAAAAAACCTGAAACCGTAACCTGAATAGGTCTACTGCGGCATCATCAGCTGTGTTGATACCTACAAACTTGAGAAGCACATAATGTTCGACAGTTTACTGTTAAAAATTTACAGTTCTGGAACTTGTGGTAACGTAGTACCTCATGGACTCGTGGTGAGGGAAAATTATTTCATCAATAACACGGACACATGTGATTGGACCCAATTTTTCACTACCATGGCCAATTAATTAAAACTACGATAAACATTTTCTTTTTAATTCGTTGGAAGTTTCGGTAATTGCATCAATAATTTTATTCTTGAAATTTCACGCCAAGTAATCCAGTTTTTATCATCGTACTAACGTATGTTTTTGTTGGCGGTTAGTGTGAGGGGAGACCTGAGACTATAAAACCTGAGATTGTACATGTTTTCTTGCTCAGGCACACTATTTCAGGATAAGGAACAAAAATAATTCGTAAGTTTTAATTTAAAAAGTAAGCCGACGAATATATTTTACTCATTTTTTGAATACTACAAATTCATTTGCAAATTAGTTTTGGCTAAACCAGACCCAGGCCAGCATTCAAAATCTTTCGCCTGACTGGGCTGGGCTTCGGTCTCAGGCCTAAATACAACGGAGCTCATTTCTAATAAATTTTCACAAAAAAAACTGCTTTTACACCCGCTGTGATGATGTAAGTTTGAACTGAAACATAGACTTTTCGTTTCAGGTCGAAAGAAACATTTGGGCCAATTTTTTCGAAACAATATGGGCTTTGATTTTACCAAAATTTCTGTTTCGTTCACACATTAGTTTGTAAGTTTTGAGCAGTATTTTCTAAATGTCTATTCAAGGGTGAAAAATTTTATCCACGATATAGGTGAATATACCGAAAACTAGCAATTGAAGTTTCTCTTATAATTGATGCGATATTTTAGCGGGTTTTCCAACAAAAAATTTGGTGTAGTAATTGTCCGTCAGAAATTTAGATTCCCAAAGCAAATTACTTCACCAGGAAAGCAGGTTTTCAAAAAAACTAAAGAAAAGTTCTCAAAATCTTTGGGCAACAAGTATCTACGTAAAATCTCAAAAAATCTTAGCGCAGCATACAATTCGCCAGCAAAACAGATTTTAAATTTTTTTTCAAACTTTAAAAACATAGCGTAAGCTTTTTCAAAATTTCGAAATTTCATTACAAGCTTTGCTAGTTTTGAAACTTATGAAAATATCAAAATTCGAATGAAGCAAGTTCTGATAAAAAAGACAGCTTTTTTGAAAACCAGCCAAAACATTTCATACGAAATGAAAAAGATGATCCGATTCTCAACCAATCTTGCACCATCATAATTAATTTTTTTTTATTGTTGATAAAATATAAAGTCAACTTTTTACAACAAAACTTACTGAGTTTCGAAACCTGCTTTTCTGGCAAAGCTGGCTGCGATAAAATTTTGAAATCCAGAAAAATTCTGAAAATCTGCTTTACTAGCTGAGAATGTAGGTACTACAGTAGGATTTTTTTTTAAATTTAGAGTAAGCCAATAGGGTTAAGTCGAGTCGTATGAGGGACAAGTTGTGTTGTATGAGGCCTAACTTTTCCAAAAAAAAATTTTTTAGCGAACCCCGAGCCAACTTAGCAAGCATGATGCTGGATTCTGGACAGAGACTGAATTCCTCCTCGTCCTTGAATATTAAATACCTTATAACAGAGACATAAAATACAGCACAAATTGGCTACAACAAATTCCAAGGGACTGTGTAAACAGATTGCTGTAACCGGGTTTTAGTGGATATTTGGACCTATAAAATAATTATGGTTGCAAATTGATCAGTACCACTCATCAACAATATATATGAGGACATAATTTTTTGCATTCACGGGCCATTAAAATGCAATTGTATATTAATTAAATCATGCATGATAATTTTCAGAAGCACAAAAGTGATCACTAGAAGAATATTAAGATTGAATGGAAAAATTTGTTATATGAAAGAAATTCAAACAACACATAAATAAATTTGTTGTAGTCGATTTTTTGCCTTCCCTTGGCACCCAAATCTGTTTGTTATAGCCAAGAGTTTATAGTAGCTGGATTTGTCACAGCCAATTTTCCTTAATATAGAAGTAAATGGAATTCTGCCAGGATCAGATTTTGTGTATGGTAGCCAGTTGTTTACTGTAGCCAGTGTTTGTTATAGTGGCGACAACTTTTGTGTTGCATACATTGAATATGCAACACACCAAATTTTAAAAAATTGATCAAACTAAGAAATCAAAGTAAAATGAGAAGTTTAGAATAAGATTTTGAGAGAAACTAGAGTAGAGACTATAATAAAATATTAAAATATTAACTACAAATGTGATCTAATTGAATTTTGTTACCCTAGCCCTTATTAGTTATCATTAATTATCCTTTGAAAGGCTTTTATTGTTGTAAGTGTATATCTACTGGTCTGTTGCAAAAAACCAGGGTTTGAAAAATAAAAAAAAAGGACAAAAAAATTACTAGAAAAGAAAATTTTTTTTAGAATTTAGAATTTTTTAAAACTGACGCTAAATTTCAAATATAAAATCTAATTTTATAGATGATTATTAAGTAGAATATAGAAAACTGCTTTAGTCAAGAACAACATTTCATATTATAATGCCCCTACTGCACAGAATGCATCAATAGTTGCAGTGATTCTGACTCTAGTACTTATTATTACGATCTTGAACATTTAGAACTCTCTGTTCCCAAAACCATTTTGTTCAACGTTAATCTGAGTTTACAACAATACTAACAATTAAGCCTACAAGTTTACCCCCTTAAATCTAGTTGCAGAATATAAAACAAGCTACATAACTCTGTGGTTATTTTCAAAAACCTGATATGTCACTTTTCAGCAGTTTTGAGTTAAACATTGGATACGATAGAAGAAAACCAACTCTTGAAGCATACAAAAGATGATATCTCAATTGATTATTCTACACCATTAAGTTAGCTTCAGAAAATACACGATATGTCGACAGAAGTACAATTTAACCCTCTGCTAAAAACTGATAAGTACTAACAAAACTTGATGCGTCATTGATTTCTCACTAATTGCAAGTTACTTCTTGCCAAAACATAAGTATATAAGTATATCATTTCAAAACATGATATGTCAGATTTTTGCCCAATATATGATATTTCACCTACCAAAACTTGACATATGTTATGGAATATTTCCCTTCTTCCGGCATTTTTCAACCATCTACTCATTACTTCAAACTGGACTAATGATTAACTGAAAATACACCTCTCAGAACATAGTTCTACTACTTTATACAGTAGTTTAGTTGATTTCCTGAAAACTTTCTTTTTTGTCTTTTGGGAAATAGCAGAAAGCGATTTATCAACTTCTTAAAAATAACCGCATAACTATATATGCTTGAAATTTAGCACCTACTGAAGAGTTTTATTCAGAAAAATAAAGGATAGGGTTATGATATCATAGAGAATAATAAAATTACCTTTTCCTTTTTAGTAATTTTTTATGTTTGTCTTTTTTGTTTCTCTTTCTTTTTTAAGTCAGTTTTATTTTTTTGGATAAAGAAGTTTTGGCGAATTGAGCGAGGTCCATTTTGGTAAATACAAGTACAAGTTGGCACATAGCATGATGATTTAATACCTACATTAATTTCTATTTCTGAGTGTGCTAGTCATAGGTGTAAATAGGAATGATTCTACAAAAGTGGATAATTGAAACTGACAGAGCAAAAAAAAGTAGTGATGGGTAGTTCGTTCACAAGTTAGTTCTTTTGAACAAATCCTAGAAGTGAACTAATCGATCATTTAGTTCACTTCTAAATGAACTAGTTCATTAGTTCTTTTTTTTTTGATAGTTCTCAGTTCTTATCAGTCTACTCTACTCGATCCGTTGATCGAAGTGATGTTGAAGTAACTAGCAGTCGATGAGTGAGTCAAACAATAAACCGATAGTTCTAGCATGAATTTATGAATACGAGTCAATCATAATATCATATAATAAATCAGTTGATTTAAATGATATGAGCCAATCATGAATCAGCTGATTGAAGTGATCGAGTTGAAAAATTTACGGAACTACTGAACTAATTGAACTAGTTCAGTGAACTAGTTCACTTTAATAAAGCAGACTCAATGAACTAAATCCGCAAAATGAACTAAAATTCCCATCTCTAAAAAAAATTTAGCTAATTGTTTTTGCCCCTCCCTATTTGCGCTCATGTTTCCGCGGAAAAAAGCTAAATTCCCGTCATTGGTTCGTTATAATGATTTTTACTACATAGAGAGGTTACTCCATCATACTCGCAGGTTCACAAAACTATACTTACAGTATCTATATGGAAAAATACCCAATTCTGGCGGACATTTTCGGTGTTTAGTACTAAGTGCATCACAATTCATAAAAATCAACACCAAGAAGAAGAATCGGTGGGCTGAATATAGCAGCGCATATATTATAGTGTAATTTCTTCACAAACTACACAACTTCACGCGAGGTGAACTATCTGTACGCGAAAAATAACACCTCGTCCAACCGCAGAGTAATTTCTGAGAATGCCCATGCCGTACATACGCTGAAATTTGCATTTTTGGAATTCCCACCGACGTTCTAACCGCGTTAAATACGATAAAAATGATAAAATCTAACGCAGAAGCCAGAGTTCCACTCTTTCAAACGATATCGTTAATTTCTTACCTATGATTCGCAAGCAATGAAACGCACTTTCAAAATAGTTCTTATCGGTGACACGAGGAAAACCGCCACTTTCATTACTCGAGCATTAACAGTTAACACGCATACACATTTGCGAAACAAACCATTGGAGCCACACACAGAACACTTCACCAAAACAACCGGCACATCCACACGGACGCCTCGAAAATCGAAATAAATTACCGAAACTTGGTCGCGCAAAAAAGGTATAAATCATAATATTATTACATAGTTAGGGGTACTTATGAAATTACATTTCAATTTCATTACAGCCCAATATCTGTAACAGAAATAAGAAACACACACGAACGCGAGCTTACAAGCAAAATAAAAAATTATTTACCCCGCCTACAAAATATACGACACAACATCGTTACATGGTACCCCATAACCATACGCGAACTAAGATGTAAATGTAATTCGAGTTTAGAAAATGTATGTGGTAACATAGTTACAATGCGCCAACCTTCAACTTGTGCTGTTCGACCTTGAAAAAAAAAAACTGGATTTGAAGGAAGACGAAGAAATAAACACAGGAAAAAATTCGGAATTTTTCAATACTGTTGCTGATAAACAGTTCATCATTTTAGGCACTAAGGTACCTAGGACTAACCGAATAATATACCTTCCTACTTATACCTATCTACGATGTAAGAGTATATAAATATATATATATATATATATGTATATATATTTTTTTTTTTGAACGCAACTAGTGGTTAATATGGCTGATGGCATTGCCTGACGGTAATGAGATGGTTAGTTATTGTTTGCGGGTAATTACTAATATAACGAGCATCCGCAAGTACGGGAACAAGTTTATCTATATTTTTATTCAGATTTTCAGCCGCAAAAAATAGTCGCATACATAAAAGTGAAAAAAAAACGTTAAAATCGCCCATGGCCATGCGAACGTAGAATCGGCGAAAATTGGAGAGATATAGGAAACAGCGAAAGCCAGACATCCATTGATATTTCGTTCGCGACAGAATCGATAGGTAAGAGTTGATTTGTTCGAAATGTTCGAACACGGAGTGCGAATTTTTTCAGGTTAAAATGAAATTTATATTTAACTGACATTTTGACAACGAACTAACACAAGTAACGAGTCCAGAGTGTCTTTTTTTTTTAAGGAAAGAAATGCGAATAATTTTGAGGTATAGACCGTTTTAAACGCAAGAGTGAGTAGGATTCGTGAAAAACGCGAGATTCGAATCCTTTTTAGAAGCTGAAAAAGATTCGTGATTCAAATCACTTTTGAAAAAACAATGTGATTTGTGATTTGCAATTCGAATCGCATTAGGAAACAGAGGATTCGTGATTCGAATCATTTATTTACAAACAGCGGAACAACGAATCACGAATCCTATTCCTCTAGTTAGGAAATTTCCGAGAAATTCCCTGAAATTTGGTAATCATTCGTAGAAAAATTCATGAACTTCATCCTTACAAAATTAAACAGTCTCTTCAGAGAACACACTTTCCTAAATAAAACAGTTTTTTATCATAAAATACTCAAACGTTCAGAACATTTTTCTCATACTAAGGTCAAATATAATTATTTAACATTTGAGACTTTGTAGTGTGACATCCGGGAACATTACAATTAGAGGCGGGGCTAGATATACTAGGACCAGAGTTTAGTAGGACAAGAAAAAAGAAATAAAACATTGGCAGAAAAGGTACCAAAATTAGTAAAAAGAATCCCTAATAAAAACGAAGAATACATCCCACATGTAAGGAGGCTAAATATTTACAGTTCTGCTTCAACCCCACAGACTCCCTAGTATACGAAATACGTCACCCGTTAAAATATACCCTACAATAGGTTCATCACAAGATACTAGACAAGACCCCTACTCCACATTACAGAAGATAATTATAATATATTACCCATTGGCCGACAGGAAAATAAAAGCCTTGATGCTGCAAAACGTCATTTATTACAAGTTAACTCCATCATTGAGAACGAGGCATATCTCCAGACAAATGACAGCAACCAAATCCAAATCCAGCAAATCAATTATGAAAGGAAGATGGCAAGCTCCAGTAGACATTTTTCAGGATCACTAATGTATCAAAAAGGATTATTTTCCCGCAAGAACTCTAATTGCATCTATTATAAATAGGAAGAAAAAAATGTGTCTTCTCTCATTTTTTGAGAGGAAGAACAAGTAACTTACTCCATGGTCTTTGACAAACTGATTCGTCTTCTAAAACTCAAAAGTGAAGATGAATCAAGAATGAAAAGGAACGAACCTATGGGGAAAACCTAACTGGTCATTTGTGTGTGATTACAAAGTAACAATATAGGAAACAGACAGAGTGAGAAATGATAAAATATAGAAAAAAGTAGATGTCATTTTATGTAAGTAGCGGACAGTATAGATTGTGATAGTATGGAAAGAGACACCAAAATATAATAGGTACAGTGTAAGGAAAAAAATATAATACGAGTTGAAAAAAGAATGACGTTTTATTCTGTATTTCTCCTAGTTTGGGCGCCTCAGTGGGATCCTGGACCCACCCAAATGTTTTTAATTACAGACATTGCCACTAGTTATATTCTATTCGCTAGTATAATTTACCTGGCCAGTAAATTATTAAGTTTATTCCTAAACAGAAGAAAATTATGGCAAATATTCTATTGAGAATAATATCACATGTTCCTGGATATATCACTGTATTTAATTGGCAACGTCTTTATCTACAAATTCCCCCAAACGATGTCTTTTTGTTGCTTATCTTTTGAGAAGCAAGCTCGTTTTGGTTCATATAACCATGCCTAAGTCTGTTTTTAATTGGCAACCAGTATGAATTACATTGGTTATAAAATGTCCAAGTTCAAAGAAATTATAAAGTATTTTAACATAAACTCAGTGAAATGTTACAAGAGTTTATGAAGTAGTTTGCCAATTGCAGAAATCACGTACCTGATTCAGTTTTGGTAATGTCTGTGGGTTAATGGATCCTTAATGTCATTTTGGGGAACCATGTGTTGGCAATAACAATCAACGTCGGATGTAATAAATGGATTCGAATATCATCAAAGAATATAATTACTCTTCCTGTATACAATAGTGTGAAATGAGATGAGTTAAACTCTGGCATTCTACATACGTTAAATGTTCCGCCATTAGATGGTGACAGATAGGTTAGGCTAGGAGTCTCGTGAGCTGGTGTTAGAATGTGAACTTATTCCTTAAGCTTCTCTCCACGGTATATGACATTTATTGCTGCTGTGAATTACTGGTCATATACTTCACAACCTTTACAACACCGTCTATACCTTTATTTCCCGAGTATATGTTGGCTACTCATGTTTTTGGATGCCACAACTTTCAGGATTTGTGATTCGTAGAAAAAAAAAGATTTGTATGAATCACTTTTAATCTCTGGATTGAAAGTATTCATAATTCAAATCACTTTGTTGTAAGAGATTCGTGATTTGTAAATCAAATCATTTTTTTTTGAAAATTTTGCCCACTGGTGTTACTCAAATAGCTAGTACGTGTAGTGACATAAGGAAAAAGTTATAGTAAGGCTCTTTACTACCAAGTATATGGATGATGTGATAGTGATAATGACAGTGGCGGTTCCACGGAGAAAAGCTCAGGTGCAAAATGCTTGAAAAGGCCCATAATAATAACAAAATGCGGAACTAAAAACTTAATAATTTTTTTTGAAGCTGCGAAGAACCAAAAACCCTTTTTTTTGACAAAAGGCCTAGGCAGAAGCGGCGCGAAGCGATGTTGTTAGGGGGGGTGTAACAGGTCAATTTTTGCATCACACCTAGAAAAATTGCAATTTTTACCAAAAAAATACAAAAATAATGCCAATTGGTCAGTGGAAGAAGAAAAAATGAGCTCACCACTTCTTTCAATCATATAATATTATATGGATACAAATATATTGAAAAACACTTATGATTGGTAATAAGAAATACTCAAAATGGCGGTTCATTATTATCATTACGGCTGCATGTCAAAACCGAGAACGCATCAAAAATAATTGGCTAAAAAGCAAATTTTTTGAAAATAACATAAACCCAAAGCACGAATAAAAACTATCAAAAACCAAAGATTTTAATTGCTGCCTATGAAAGTGTATGAACATAGGAACATTGCGAAATATTAATAAATGGCCACACTTTATACTGAAGATGAAATTTGTTGATGACGCAATAGGTACGTAATTTAAGTATATAACCATAATAAATTCATTGTATTGCAGACAATGTGAGTGTATAATCTCCCCCATTCCCATTTTTAGCTTCACTCCTTCTATAAATTTTCGGGATTCTTAGATTGAACTTACACCCACTCAAAAAAAAAAAAGAAAAAACATAAAACGTTAATACGCCCCAGTTTTCGTTTTATAGTCCAATATTAATTTGTTTGCACAATATAGTCTATGAACTTTCCAACTCTTTCAATTGCTGCTACTACATGTGGCAGCAAATCGAAAAAAGCCCATTTCACGTCATTGTACAAAACAATGGCGGTCCTTCAGTGTGGGCGGTGTCAGCGTTGCCCACCCTAAAATCTGTCTGGAATAATTTTTTTTCTGTTTCCTCGTTTTCTCATCATAAAAAAATACGAATCCATACTATCCTAATTTTTTTGTACAACTCACTCTTCTTTTTATCTCACCGACTGCCTGTAGTACGGAAGATATGAAAATCCAAAAAAATCTTCAAGTACCTACTTCCCTATCCCGCAGTAGGTATTCATATACGAGAATACATTTGCGCTTTGAGTCACCACTTTTATAATTTTATTTTCGTTATTTTTTGACAATAAATTAACGAAACCAAGAGAAAGAAAAATCGGACATTGATTACAATATTATTCTTAGATGCTCGATTAAGAGAGAACTAAATCAAAATCCGATATAAAGAATAAAACTCCAAATCGCATACAATGAAGTAAAGCAGCAAAAGATATTGTTCTCTGATGGTGGAAAACAGCAAAACTGTTCATTTTTCTGATCCAAGTAAACTTATAAGAGTATTTTCTTGTTACACGAAAGTAATGGCTTCAGAAGAGCGATACGTATATCTACCAACTTTCTCGTAAAAAAAAAAAATGTAACATTATACTTTTGTTTTTCGATTTGAGCAAAAAGTGGCTAAGCGGAGTCATCAATCAACGTGCACGTTCTTGAGGCGTGAGAGAGGAGACAATAGAATGACGAAGAAAAATGAAAATAAGAGTAATTTACACGTTTTTCGAAGGGTGAGTCTCTTTGCAGCATAATATACGATCTTGGAAGATAGTTCAATTTCAAAGAATATGAACGTTGATTTAGAAAGTCCGAGAACATCCAACATCGTGAAGAAAGTAACTTAGGATATAGGTAGGGTAAGATTGCTGAAATCATACCACTTTTCATTTTAGCTGCCCATAATTACAAAAATAATATTTTTAGAATCCCCAACGATATATTTTCCAATTTTTATATCCTTACTTCTATTATACTTTCATTCACACTGGCCTCACTTGAATATTGTCAAAATTACAGCTGATTTTATCAACAAACTACAAATGGTAAAATTTAGGCAACTAGTTTCCTAAATCATAACTGTGATAATTTTTTCATTTTTGTTAGTTTTATTTTATTTTTATTTTTTACCATATTTTTAGGAATCTTTTTAATGAATGAATTGCAATAGACTTGTCAAAATATTTTGAAACACATAACAACAATAAATTTTTGAAAAAAAAATGAAACCGACTGCATTTAGGAACATAGAACATAATAGAACTAAAATGTTGAAAACAAGTTTTCTACGTTTTATAATAGTAATTTTTTATAAAATTGATTTACAACTAACGCAGTCGCTGGCACAAATATCTTTCAAGTTACATATATACATACATACATACATACCTATATATATACATACATACATACATACATACATACATACACACATACATACATACATACATACATACATACATATATACATACATACATACATACATACATATATATATATATATATGTGTGTATATATATAAAATGCAAAATTTTTAAATGAAGCAATTAGATTTCATTTTATTACATATTTCTCTGATGCACTTTGTGGTAAATTTAACATAGATTTGACAATATTCTAATACACAGCATTACTACATCTATTTAAAACATTGGGGTTCCAATTGTTAAGAATGTTTAAATTACTTATATACCTAATGTGTTGAAAACTCTCAACTCGCCTATTGATTTCAATCCAGTATTGATCTTCATATTAATATGAAAAGCTGTTTGTGCCAGCGACTGCCTTAGTTGTAAATTAGTTTTATAAAAAATTACTATTATAAAACGTAGAAAACTTGTTTTCAACATTTTAGTTCTATTATGTTCTATGTTCCTAAATGCAGTCGGTTTCATTTTTTTTTTCAAAAATTTAATTATTTTTCGATTTTTCTGCTGCAAATATTTTTCAGTGCGAATCTTTAATATCTGCCCATGTTTCTCTCGTTGCTTCAATCCTCCACAATTCTTTTTTACCTTCATAGTTTCTGATAATGATGAAATACCTAATACAAAAAATTCAAGTGACAGGTGCTTGGTTATGTTGCAGTATTTATGTAACAGCAAATTTCATTTCCAACCTATTGTTTTTTCTTAATTAATACCTGTTTTTTTATTGGTCAATAGGGAACTTTAAATTTTTTTTAAATTTTGGAATTGGTCAATGAGTAAATTTCAATCTTTTAATCAAATATTAAGAAAACTAATTAGATCTTTAAAATTGATTTTAACTATAAAATGTTAATAAAGAGAATGTGAAAAAAGTGGTATATACATTTTTTTTTCAGTTATTTTCATACCTATCTGATATTCTCTAAATTAATGATTCTTTTTGAAAGCAAAAGTTAGACCTCGCCTCAGTTTTGCTTGTATTTTTGTGTATTTATTCAGCACTTTTGCATCAATTTGGTAAGTATAATACTTACTCACACAGTCCGTCATAATATAGACCTTGGACACAGAGAAATAAAAAGCTGAGGGATACCTATGATGGGATATGAAATATAATTATATATAAGTGATCAATTAAGAACCATATGTGAGCCAATCACAGTTCATTTTTCAGTACACCATCCTGATTGGTCAGTTTGAGGGAATTCTGGAAATATGGTGTTGTCATTTTTACTTATAATTATTATTTTGAAGCAGATATATCAACAGACTTTAAATGAGCCAATCACAGTTCATTTTTCAGTACACCTTCCTGATTGGTCAGTTTGAACAAATTCCGGAAATAGGGTATTTTTATTTTTCCTTATAAATATTATTTTGAAGCAGATATATCAACGTACTTTAAATGAGCCAATCACTGTTTGTTTTCCAACATATGTCTTCCTGATATTATTTTTCATTATAACTATTATTCAGTAGATATCAGCAGACTTTAAATGAGCCAATCCTACATAATACGTCTACTAGTGCTAATATATTACTGGGAGAAGTGGTGACATTTGAAATATTTATATAACTATAAGAACTTTTGGGAAACCCAATCGGCATGCGTTATTTCCTTATATGTTGAATCTTGGATTGTGATTGGTTATGTTGCTTTTTGTGTTGAAAAAATCCCCAAATTTTGAATGAAAATTGTGGGTCTGGTATGGGGAATTTTTCAATTTTTTTTGACCAGTGTTACTCACTTGAAAATACAAATTTTTTGAGACCTATTTCATATTTGTACGATGAATATTGAATGCTGTAGAGTGGCACAAAATTTTGTTAGATTGCCCGGAACAGAGTCAAACACAATACCTCCGTCTGACACAGTCGGTAAAAAGTGGTATGATTTAGGAAACAGTAGTCACTTCCACTATAAAAATAGATACAATTTGGGAAACAATGTTTACTTTTAATAAAACTTAAATTCTCAAACTTCAAACTATAATTTTATCAAAATTTTCAAAAAATATGATGAAGATAGTTTTAAATTCAACTAAATTAACAATTTTGAAAGCTGAAACATTTTCTTCAAACCTAAGCTTATTAAAACAACATGTATAAATTATTTGTCCTTAAATCTAATTTTCTTTTGTTAGCTTGTAAAGAAGAGGAAAATGAATATATTAAGAAAATTTTTGGTTCCTCAGTAGTTATTTGAATTTAGTTTCATTATTCCCATATGAATCAATAATTCACTCTACCATTTTTTAAATATCAATAGTGGTGCAATTTAGGAAATGGTACAATTTTGGTAACCTTACTATGATAGGGGTAAGTAACCTAGATATAAAGACTTTTAGACTTCAAGATATAAGTCTACAAGTTTCAATCTCTGGTAATCAAATTACATTATTTTAGAGAAACTACGACAAATCAATGACATTAAATCATCGAGATATCATAGGTATACATAGAAAAACAAAAGAAATATTGGAAAATGTATACCTATTTCAGTTTGGAGAGAGGATGTTTCTCATGCGATTAATTACAGGAAACAGCGTCAGTCACCTGAGGCATTTTTAATATAGCTTTCAACTCGCCAGTTTTAGTAAAGAAACTTTTGTTTAAATAGTGGCTAGTGATGATAAAAATATAAATTTTTCGATATCGATGGATTTCAATTTTGATCAAATTGATTTCGATATATATCGATATTTCTGAAGTTCCCTATTTTCTTTTTGAAAGAAAGTAGGGGTAGCAATCAAAATAAAATTTATTTTTGTTATGAATTTTGTTTCAATCAGTGATTTTTTTTTAAACAGAGAAGGAAACTGATGAAAACCAACTTTCAGTGGTTATTAGTTATTATGGTTACAGATTTGATTTTTTTAAATTTAAGTTATGTTCTATTATGGTTATTGAAATGTTTTTTTATGGTTACTATCAGTGAAGATTTTTACCTCTAAAATTAAACTTATAATTAGATATGGGTACAGTTAGTGGTTATAGTTGCCACCTCTGAAAATACGTTACAAAAAAAAGGGGGATGAGTCCGGCTGGGAGTTTACTCATAAAGAACTGATATGTGAACATAATAATAGTGTGGGTATATGCATTGCACACTAACACAACCATACACCCATACATCATCTAACACACAAATAAGAGTTTGTAGTGTACTTGATATTTTTGCCAAGATACCCGATAAAAACCTACTATGGTGGGTTTTCACCAGGTCTTATATGTTTTTCAAAGGTTGATAGATTTCTCTATTTCTTATCTCAATAAGAAAGTGGACAAAATTTATCAACAAGATAATTTGCTCTACATTTGATTAAGTTGAAGCTTACTTTGTCTTATTCAACTGCAGTTGAAATTACTCTTTGTTTTACTGTGTTCTGATGATGTTTCATATTTTACAGTTGTTCGATGTCCTCATTTTACTCAACATCCGATAGTGATTTTTGAATTACCTCATTTTGTTTCAAAGTTTGATTTATCAACGTGCTGAACTACATTAATATTATGGTATGTTTTCATTGTTAATGAAACTTCTATATTAATGTTTAATACATGCCAGTTATTGAATTTTGACATGGTCTCTTTTATTTTTACCATGTCTGTGTAATAAAGAGGTACTAAAAACACCTTTAATGGGAAAGTTATGACTGGGTTGATGCTGTGGTTCCATTGATGAGGTAAGTCATCTTGATAGATAGCTCGTTTCTGGTTCCAAATTTAAACAGATTGTAAAAATATGAAGGTTTTGGTGATACAAAGCGGATTCATGGCTGGCTATCCATTCTCTGCGTTATTTGTACAAAATTGGACTCCTGTAAGTTACATCATCCTGACCATATGTTTTATTAATGGTAAAGTTTCAGTGTAATTTTGTGTGTGCTTTTTGGTCTTGGTTATGATGACACGAGGTCACCCCATGTGGCAAACCACAAGTTACAATTGTAAGAGTTATACATTTACACAAATTTGACGATTGTAATTCTCATTTAGCTCTTACTGTAGACACTGAGCGTTAAGATGTTTACACATCAAAAAGTCATCAAATCCTTTGACCTTTTTTTGCCCTATATTCTACACTTCTCAGTTGGCCTTGATATGACACAATACAAAAATTTTAAATTAATTTTTCTGATATTCCCATATATCAATGAATATCGATATTTTCTAACTCTAAGCATCAAGTAATGTTGCACAAGTGTCCATCAAAGCAAGTGAAAAGGAAGCTAGTAAGAAAAAATTTTAATAATAAATATGGGACAACGGATTTTATAAATGGTAAATTTTCCAAAATGGCAAGCAAATGAGTCATCAAATTCTTTTGACCGCCTCTTAAAGAAATCCTGGCCAAACCCTTATTCTTCAGAAAATTAGTTCCACACAGTCTCTTATCCAAAAGTGTCAAGATATTGGTAATTTTTTTCGCAAAGAACCAAGCTATTCCAATTTGTTTGAAGGAAAATGGAGTTGAGAACAGGCAAGATTTTACCATCATAAAGCTATCCAAGTACCCATTCGTAATAACTTCAAAGCTACAGGCGTAAGATAAAAGCTATTACTATTTTAGAATCAATGTTTCCTACCTTTTATATGAATGCGGTCCACGTAAGCAGCTTTTTGTCAGTCCTTTGTCGGCCACACTTAACTCGTATTCGCCAGCGCATCGTCGAACCAAAAATTTCAATAAACATAAAGCGTGTAATTTTCTCGTATGCGATTTCTCAAACGAATCGAACTCCATTTCTGTGGATTTTGAATGAAAAAAAAAGACGCCGCCGCGGTCGCCGCGTCTTCTAACCAATTTGAGTGTAAAAATCCACGACTAAGACTGCACTAAAACCTGTATAATTTTGCACCCATTTACACAGTCACCTAAGCACCTTCTTCAACTATTGGATGCCTCAACCGATGCACCAACATTCGCTGAATGCACTTACTCAACTAATGCACGCATATACTCAGAGACTCATTTTTGGATACGAAAAATTATTAATTTTTTTTCTCCTTCTCCGTGTCACTCCGGGATTCTCACTGTCAATTCGGCATTGATGAATATAATTGACAAAAAAAAAAAAAAAAAAAAAAAGAAAGAAAGAAAGAAAGAGAAAAAAAAGCATTTTTCATTATCCAGGTCACGTTCATTAAACGCACCTCGAATGTATTCCAGTCGCGATGTGGCAGATACTCTCGTATTTCCTGGTGATGATTTTAAATGAACTTTTTTGCCTCGTCTTCGATCGCGTACACACACCAATCTACCAATAAAAAAATAGGACTAAAATCATTAATGAGTGGATCTTTATGTCGTTCTCAAGATCGACGAAATGAAAAACCATGCGTCATTAATATTCAATAGGCGACATTATTTCAACCATTCAAATGCAAGCCAATTTTGATCACCGTGGTAGATCACGAGGACTGATCATGACATTTTTAGTTATTTTAAGAATTTTTTATGTTAAACAGTCGGTGTATACTTACAGCAGTGTGTTGATTTTTGGGGTGGGTTGTACCAGGCAAAACTGCCAACTACTGAGCCTCATATCCAGAGAAATTGCCTACTTTTTTTATACAGTATTGTTGGAAAATGGTGGGTACCAGTGTCCCTGCGAAGTATGACACCCCCTCCGCTATAGTTCAAGATGTAAAAATAGAAAAAAATGTCTCTCATTCTCGCTATCTCTCCCCGTCACTATTTCTCTCTTCCTTTGTTTTTGGCACTGGTGTATTGTGTTCAGTATTTGGTGGTAGTGATAACATATTTTTTTTGTGGTAGTGTGGGTATGGGAATTTGTTACATGGTTCTGGTTATTTTTAAGCAGATTTTCACTTTTTCACTTTATTTTATCCATAGTTGTTGGTGGCATTTTCTTTTTTCTTCAAACTTGAGCAGTGGTGTTGAGTCACGTATTTTCTCTCATGTATCTGGTAATCGTGGGGTGTATGTGTATATGTCTGTGGTAGCTGGTGGTTCCGATGACATATTATTTCAGGTATGGTGGTGACTGAAGGCTAATTTTGTCTCTGTTTCTGCCTCTCTCAATCGCCACCTTCGCCAACTTGTTAAAAAAATTTTTTAAAAGAAATCTTCCTACAGGTCGTGCGTTGGAGGCAGAGTAGAAACAGAGAAAAAATTAACCACCAGTCAGACAGTCACCACCACATTTGATTACCTGTAATAATATGTCACCCGAACCATCAGTAACTGCACCCATACAGTTATACACCTCACTACCACCAAATGCACATGAGAAAATAGATGACACCACTGTTTAACTTTGAAAAAAAAAAAAATACTGAAAAAATACACCAAGAACAAAACAACAAATTTGATGAGGTGTGCCAACTAGTATCCTAGTTTGCCGACTTTGAAAACATTGAGGGGTGTCACACACTCAACCTCCCTTTGGTACACCCCTGGGTACTTGAATTAACCAGTCAATGTGTAATGAAACACAATTTACATATCAGAGACCTAGAAGTGAATTGGTTTCTCAGCAAGCTTCCACTCTGACATAAAAAAGTGTAGTCCATAGGAAAGCATAACTGTAGGTAACTTCTGAATGCAAATTACATTTTCCTCTACTCCTCCTTTAGGTTCTACGGTTCTACACTTCTTCCATAGTCCAGATTTTCACAGAGAAAAAGTTGGAAGCTTTAAAAATGAAAGAATCGATCAAAAATATTGCATAAAATTTTTTAATGACTTCAAAATTTTCAACAAGTAATTATTTTTACTTAATTCTACCTCACTGGGGAACTTCACCCCCTGGACCACCAACCTCGTTGATAAGATTCACCCACTCAAACCACCAATTCCCTACGGGACTTAACATCCATGACTCTCTGCTTCATCTTGTTGACTGTACTCATTTAGACACCTTCCCAGATTGTGGCTAGTTATGAAGGGTTGAGTATACAAGGATGATTTGTAGCAGTAAATGAAGTATCAAGTATAGGCGGTTGGAACCCCACCCAGCTTGCAGCCAGTCAAGAACTCCCTCATCCTTCTCTTGTCAGCTCTCAGCGTTGCTTTGCTTTTTCAATTGCCTGTATCGTGGGTGCCCCTAGGGCCAAGGGCGTAGCCAAGCGGAGAAAGAAAGCAATTTTTTTTTTTTTGCTTGTCACTTTTAAAAATTTGGGTAAAACTTTAGTTAATAAATATGGGACAAATGGCTTCCATAGATGCTAAACTTCTCAAATTTTCTAAATTTTCGAAAGTAATGAGCGAAAAAAATCATCAAATAATTTTTTTTTCTCCCCTTGAATGAATCCTGGCTACGCCTTTGCCCGCGGACCATACTATTCGGTTTTATTTAGTTAGTAATTTTTATTTTCGCTTGCGTAACATAAAACCATTGGATTAACAGAGTATATAATTTTCGCCGAACCCCCCCCCCCGTTAGCTCCGTAGCATCATAATAGGAGGGAGCTGGGCACTTGAGTGTTGCCTGTCCATTGAAAAATTGTAAATTTATTTAAATTTATTCAAAACATACGAATCAGTCAAACAAGGAGTCAATTAGAATTTGTTAAATCGAGAATACGAATAGCGACGATTCTATACTCCAGAAAGTATTTTCTTCGAAGGAATGCACTCTAGTAAGAGAAAATCCAAACGAAAAGATAATCTAAAAAATGAGGCTGCCCTCGGTTCCATCTTTATCGCAGGCAACGAATCGTAGAACGTGATAGACTGAATTACCTACGTGTATAAAAAAAAAAAAAAAAAAAATGCTGTTGTTGGGAGAGCCGAAAGTGGAGCGAAAGAATATTGAAGGGGAGAAGAAAAATGGTTTTAAACGTTCGTGACAGAATTCAATCATTTTTGACGGACGTGTAGCGAATTCACCCCCGTTGAACCTAATTTCGACGAAAGAGTAACTGCTGTACCGAAGATAACAACGTTTCACGTCGTTTTATTACCGTATGCTGAGGGCCCACATTTTTTTATCCATTTTATAATTTCACCAACCCGGTTCGACGAACGCAGACCGCGCGCCTTAATTAGAATTCTTACCTACAATTACGCGGGCGAAGCGTAGGGGAACGAGATTCATGGTAGGTAATTAGGTATGGGTACTCGTAGGTACTTATACGAACAAAAGGGATTATTTTTAGCAAGTTTTCAAAAAACAAAGTTGCTATTATTTAATATTTCAGCACCAGCCGAGATGTACCTACGAAATTTGAAATGACATAGCAGCTTTGGTATTATTGTGCGCTAACTGATACGTTAAAATAGGTATCGTGATTTTCGAACAAAGAAATTCCACTTAGCTATAGAGAGGAATAAAAATAAAAGGTCGAAGCCGCGTTAAAATGGAAGACGTTTCCTAATAAGTATCCGATTTTCCAGTAAGTTGGATAGATTTGTCCCCATTAACGTCAAAGTTCCCAAGAATTCGCGTTTCTACTTGTTATTCAGTTCATTATCAGTGGCTCTTCGACGCAGTTTAGCCACGGGAGAGTAGCGTTACCGTTTTAGCCAACTTATTTACAATAAAAAATTATTAACAAGCAAAAAAAGAGTTATCAATTTCGTTCAGCAGTTTACAAGAAAACTGCAAAGGAAATAATTTTTGGAAAAATTGTTCATTCAAATTTTGAGGAATATAAACTGTACGTTATGGATAGGGCTAAAATTTTTCACGAAATATAATTCTTACGGGGGACTGGGTTTGATGGGAATTTGGTACATAGGGTAGATGCACCAGTTTGCAACACTATACCAATTTGCAACAGTTTGAAGTTGAAGGCTTAGAAATAAAAATAATAAACAGATTTATCGGTTGGAAGTACATTTATTACAAATATTAATGCATACTCTTTGATTCCCATCTATTTTCAATACTTCATCTGTAATATAGTTGAAACCATAAATCAAAGAAAATTCCAGCCGCTGTGAAAAATGTAAAATGTGCTTTTTCTTAAAAGAAATCTGCACGATAGGTGATGAATAATGCTCAGTTAAATGGGAATAATTGCTGTAGTGTGAATATTTTAGTGTTCCAAGATGGTAAGTATACTTCGATATTGCTAATTTAGCTAAAATAATTAATATTATTCACCTGTTGCAAACTGGCAAAGTGAAGGAAAAATAATGACACCACTTTGCAATAAGCACTTTTTCCATCAATTTGGAGGATAAAATTCAAATTACCTATTTTAAACATTTGGGTGCGATAACATGAATTACCATCTCTAAATTCATATTACTTTTTCAAATAATAAATTTCTCGAAGAATTCTTGTTTTATGGCTTTATAAAAAAATACCATTTACCCCAGTTGTGCAACACTCATGTTCCAGTACCAATTTGAGGACGTTTATCAGCTTTATTTTCACACAATAAAGCTTTTTCAAGTCCCTCCTAACTTATAGAAAAAGAATATTGAAATTTTTGATTGATATTACCAGTTTATGAAATAAAATACAAGTTTTTTACGATTTTTCTTCTGTTTTGTCCTTATATTATTTGTGTGTTGCAAACTAAAACAAAAATGTTGCCAACTAGAGCGGAAGTGTTGCAAACTAGGGCTAATGGTATTTTCACATAAAAGTAATAAAAAAAAAAATTTCATAGCAATATAATAAAAATTTAAAAAGTAAATATCATTTTGGAGACCATAATTCATGTAATGAAGCATTCACATAACAAATACCGTCATTCTACACTGAATTATGTCACTTCAAACTCAACATTTCCCTTAAACTGTTGCAATCTGGTGCATCTACCCCATTGATTCAGTAGTTTCCAAGTAATCTGTAAAATGAATAAAAAATTGCTGGGGAAAAGCAAGTTGCCGGTGTTGATTAAAGTATCTTCTCCGTATTTACAGCTGAAGGGTTTATTTTACTCATTTTCCACAAAACTGTAGCTTTTTGCAATTATTTTATGAATTTATTGGAACTGAGGATTGTTCATTGAATTTATTATAAATGCAAATTGGCCAACTGGGTTTTTTACAGCAAAGTAATGATGGTGTAAAGACTTTGTTTTGGCTGCAAATTTTACCTCCACACAAATTTTTCCACATCAGGCTTAATCCCATGTAGACCAAGGAATAAAACTGGTTCTGATAGTCACTGAGGTAATAGTCTATGGTTGGCTTGATTCAGTAATACAAAATTAAATGTGTGAAGTCACCCATTGTCGAATAATTCACAAATATCTTTAATATTTTTTGGATGGACTGAAAATTTTCAAATTATGCTTCCTGTTAGTAATTATTGGACTTTCCACCGATTAAAAAAAATATTTTTTCAGAGAAACTTTTATTGAAAGTGAAAGTCGTAAAATTTTCATAAAAATCTGAAAATTTTTAATATACCTACTAACAATTTTGGAATTAAATTTTTTCATGCAAGGCAAAGTTTTGAATCCGTTGGTGAATTTTTTGATCTATATTTACCAAAGTATTTTTTTTTTGAATGATTATTTGTGTAATTAGAGGGTTATGAATCAGAACATGGGGACTTGGATTCGAGTTTTGAGTTCAGAGTGGGTAATAAAACTTCAGTTGTTGTCAAACCAATTGGTTCTAGTAGGAAAGAATCAATTTTGGTAAATTTTTGATTTCTTTGGGCTCCTTTATTCGTTGCAGTAAAAATAAGTACCTAATAAATATTTTAGTAATTCTTATTTTGGCTTCATAAGGTGTTTTATTGAGGTAAGTGTTATTATATATCAGAATAAATTTTGGTGTTAAATTAATTGTTTTTGAGAATTATTTTAAAGTTTTTATTTCGAATGAACTAAATATTTATATCATGGGGTGAATCTAGAAGTAAGATGAGTATGCATTGACATGAGGTGATAGTAGGTGTGAGAATGAAAGGTAGAATAAAATATACCTGGGTTAAGATTGCATGAAGATGATGATTTGTAGGCTTCATTAGCTTTGTTTGATAGGACTGCACCAAATTACACCAACCTACACCAGGGCCATTGGCAATAATCGCAGATATGTTTTTTTCAAATAATTTAATTAAATGAATGAATAAATATAATTATTAATTTAGAAATCACGACAAGACAAACGAAAATTTTGTAGATTAAAAATTGTTGGTGAAGATATTTTGATTGTAAAAATGGTACCATACAAGATTCCTCTATCGTAGTTTTTTTTGTTTTCAAATGCACTCTCCCACTATATCACAAACGGCCCGATACTGATGACCACCAGCCCAGATTCCCTCTCCACAGCCCTGCCTAACCTCATTTTGTTGCTCTAAGATAAGGCTTTAAACTCAATGTAGAATTTTAAACTTGAATTTGTGACGAAGTAAAGAGAAAGTCTCATTAGGTTTTTTGAGCATTATCTAACAATCTAACTTCTGCAATTGTGAAAGGCAGAAAACCAGCCGTTTTTGTGAATTCATGGTCTAATTTTTTAATTTTGGGCAAATACTGGGCATGCGTCATCTATTCAACTGACTCAGTTGCTAGGTTTCCTTCGTTTATTTTGTTTTGTTAGTTTGCACAAGTGTATAATTTGTTTTACAGAACATTCGGCTGGTTGACCTCCACAACTTTACAATGGTATAATATTACTATATGCACTTATGTGTTCTTGATCATTATGTTCTACTACAGATTCCATCAGATTTTGAATAACGAACAAAAGTCCAGGAATTTCAGATGTTCACTTGTCTTCCAGTAGATAACATAAATTCATTTTCACTATTCTCATCACTATAATTTGTTTGTTAAAATTATTTACCCAATAATATTTTGCCAATTATACCCTCATATTTGCCTGCACATGTGCCACTAACTACACACACACACAGACATGAAAAAATTGTTAGTTACTTCCAGCAAAACAACGAATTCTACAGTGTTACCTATAAGTATATGAGTATGCCAGCAAAAATCCAGGGCTGGCACAAGCCAAAGTGCCGCAGAATGGTGCTTCAGGGCTCATATTGATATAAAATTTGTGTCCATTTGTTTAATTCAGGTTGGCCTGTAGAACAGCCCTACTTAACAGACCTCCATGTTTTTTTTTGTGTGAATATGTGGTGCATGTATATTTATGTTAAATTGTTGAGGATATCATATGTTCTCTTCATTAGGAGCAGAAACATTACTTCTTGTTTATTCTTAATGTTCAGAATGAAATATATTCATCTAATTTCAAATTTTTACAATTTTTCATTGATTTTTAGTTTTTTGAGGATTTATGTAATTTGTTACGCATCTTTTATGTTTTTTATGTTTTGAAAAAAGTACCATAAAATGGGGTGACATTGAATCTCCGGGGTGACTTTGAATTTTCTCCCGTTGGTATTCAATGCTCTCTAGTGGCGGTAATATTAACTAAAACCACGATTTTCTTTCATGAGTGCATAGTCTAAGTATTAGCTCACATGCTCTAAGTGTTTCGTTCGTTTGTTGTTTGTCTTTATCAAATTATGGATCGTCAAATTTCAAGCCAATTTTTGAACAAAAAATTAATGAAACGAACTTCAGTGCTAAATATTCTGATGAATTGATTGGGGAATTCTATTTATATGTTTTATCGTTGAATTTGTTCGTAAGTATAACACTTTTGGAACCTTACCGCTAACTTGATTAGTATCGAAGTTATAGCCATTTTCCCAAAAGGGGTGACTGAACAAAAAATTCTATAGGTAGAAACATTTTTTTTATCACTTTCTATTTTGAAAATATGCCACGAACGTACAAACGACCAGCCAAGAAAATCCTGAACCCGTAATAACTGAAGATGAGGCTACTGGTACTGAAATATCACCAGATATAGCATCTCATGAAATACCCGAGTCACTAGCTATTGAAGAAATGCCGCAGCTAGTTCCAGGAACCAGTAGTTCCAAACAAATTATACTGCCAAAAAAAAGAGGAAGGCCTCCTAGATCCAAAAATAAAAAACCAGTTGTCAGTGTGAAGAAGCAAAAAGTTGTAGCAGCTAAGGCCAAAGAAAAGCAGACAAGTGTTCCAGAAGATAAAGTGTACTATTGTCTTGCGTGTGGAGAAGAGGAAGCCAACAGCAAATCAAAGGAAGTCTGGATCCAGTGCTTAGTTTACATGGATTGGATGCATGAGTTATGTGCACCGGGGGAGGTTTGCGACACTTGTATATAACAAAATTGGTGGTAAAATGTCTTGAATTAATAAAATTTATCTGTTATTTGCATATTTTTTATCTATAAATCTCAAAATTATTTTCTGATTTGCATGAAATTTGGTGTGTAGTTATTCAAAGTCACCCCGAATCGATTCGCGTTGGAAGTAGTGGGCTAAACCTATAAACAAAAAAGTATTCAAAGTCACCCCAAACCACGGGGTGACTTTAAATGGGTACTTTTTTTGGATCTGTGGGGGGTGTATTGATGACAAAATTTTCCTTCGAAGGGGTCATTATAGACATTCAAAAAAGCTCTGGGCCATATCTTTTACTTTTTTAAAATCTCAATTCTAAAAAAAGATACAGCACAAAACATACCAAAAACCATTCAATGTCACCCCATATTTTTCAATTATTTACAGAAATTCTGATAAGTATTATTTAGAATTATATAGATGCATTCATCTTTATTCAATCTATGGATGGTATTAATTCCAAAGTTAAAACCTAATTTCTCATTTCATTTTGTTACTCCCATGTGTTTTTTCTCAGTAAATTTTGAAATACTTGGTTCTGCTCAAATATAATTTTACAAAACCAAATGATCCCTTCCTTTTGTTATTTACTAGCATTAGGCTCTTTTTTCATATCATGTTTACCCCGTAATTGTCATTACCACAGTATACCTACCTATATTGGAATCTTTCTCATCAAATTTTTTTGTCAGTCTATTAAAAGTATACTGATTAAAACAAGCCTTTTATTTCTTTTTGCCTAAAAGCATTACAAATTGGACTGGTTACTTGGAATGTTCGACTAAAAATCAGTTCACTTGGATCCTAAAAAACTCTAGAGCAGCAATGCTTCACCCAGTTTGCTCGATATTTGTATCGATAGTGATCGATATTTCATTGGTAGTTTCAGGTTGAGAAATTACAAAAAACTATCGACAATTAACCATATCTTTAACAAAAATATCGATCTATCGATGTTTTATCACTAAAAACTGATTTTCCAGAGATTTTTTATTTCCAGTTTTCTCGAGAATTAAACCGATGAGCACCAAACTTCTTTCAGACCTGCTCCCATACAATAGTTATCTTTTGTAAAAATTTCAGCCTTATCTGTTTGGTACCTAGTTTTCTCAAAAGTGTAAACAAAATTATTTCCAGAAATTTTTCTTCTCGTTTCCTCGGAAACTACTGAATTAATAGGCACCAAACTTCTAAGAAACTTGCACCAACATAAGGAGAGTTTATTGTGACAATTTCAGCCCAGTCCGTTTTGTCATCCTGGAAAAACGAATTTTCCAGGAATTTTTTAATTTAACCAGTTTTCTCAGAAACTAACTAACCAATAGGCAAAAAACCTCTTTCAGACCTGCTCCAATATGAGTACTTTCTCTCGTAAAAATTTCAGCCCTATCGACCCAGTAGTTTTCTCATAACGGTGAACACAAAATTTTAGGCGATACATACATATATGAATATAAAATTAAGTAAAAATTAAAAAATGGTACCAATCGTTTTCTTTTCTCATGAAACGGATAATTTTCATCATATACACCCCTAACCCTTTTGTGAGTTCAATTTTAATACCCCATTTACAAGTAAACTAGGTAAAAATGGAAAAGAACCAAAGATTTCTCAAGACAAATAGTTATGTTTGATCAAACTATACGTTAAATATTTCTGTGAATTAAAACAACAGAAGTTTAGGGTTGCTTATAGAGAAATTTCTACCTTCGTACCCCTTGTGTTGAAATTTTATAACCTACGGAAAAAAATTTGTAAAATTTCATTTAACACCCTTTAACATTGCAGATTTTTTTTTGTTATCGTCACCTAACCTTACTTGTACTCCTTTTATTTTTCTTCTGTAATGATTGTTATTTTTATTTTTTAACGAAAAATGTTATAATTTATTCAAACTGTACAAATTCTACCATATAAAGAATCATAAAATGTTTTGAATCATTATTTTTTAACTTTGCACGCTAGCTGCATTGTATGCAATAATATTTTCAGTTTTCATTTTTTAATATTTTTGTCTTTATTTGCGGTAGGCTAAGTACTTATTATTATTTTTCAACTTTTATTCTCATCATTGTAAAATGTGATAATATATCAAACAAATTTACAGGGTATTTTTTTATTACGAACATACAATTTTTTTTTTACAAGTACTTAATATTGTTATTAATTTTATTACATATGTTTTTGTCAAAGAAAATTAATAAACACAAGTTTATTTGAAAATGAACTACCCAATGCAGCTGAATGAAACAGTAAACTCGCAAAGAAAATGGTAGAAATCGTTCACTGTGTTTCAATATCCAACTTCAGTGTCTCTTCGATCGATTATTATGTTGCCCTCGATATCTGTGATCATGTTTACCGTGATATGGATTTCGCGATTTGTAAGCAGCGCCTACAGGAGGTAAATCATGTAATTTTGGACTACGAACATGATACATTTCACGATCAGGGTGGCGCATACGCGGAGGATGATCTCGATTCTGACCAGAATGATAATTGTTGCGTTCGTTTCGTTGATCATCACCACGTCGACTCAAATTTTCATACGACCTAGTCTGATCAATATCTTTTGTCTTACTTTTATAAAAATCTAATGAATCAGGTTTCCCGTCCTCAGAATGAAATGAACGATTCCAGTGATGAGCGTCGGTATTTTTCCTGTCTAATTTAGTTTCAGCCCCCCATTTTTCCTTCATAAACTCGTTCATAGATAATCCAGCGGGTACATCATTATCGTAAATACGATGATCATATTTAAATCGCTCACTGAAATCGCGACCAGAAGTATCTCGAGGATTCCTGGATATTGGCGTGTTATAGGGATTCATCAACGTTTCAAATATATCACTAGAATCGTTCATTAAATTATGAATAGAACTACTTGAGTCGAATTTGTGTTTTTTTGAAGGTTGATTCGAAGTAGGTAGCAAATCTGGCCGATTTCGATAACTACAATTCGTCATAGAATTACGCATGGATGATGATGGTCGACTATCATTCGCGAAATCATTTTCTGACTCTCTTAAATGCTGTGAATTAGCACTACCATTCATTAACGAATGTCTGTTCGGTCCATTAAATCTTTCATAATTACGATAATCAGGTGGATTCCTATTGAAACCAGAGGAATACGTTCGATTGTCACGACTAAAAGTTGGCCCTTCATACGGCCTGCTCTTGAAATTATGCGGATGGTTATCATTGTATTCATTATTTATATTCTGCGTCACTTGCTCCTCTTGCGTAGAATAAATTTTTACAATTTCTTCATGGTCGAACATACGAATAGGTCGACCATTCAGCTTAACATCACTGAAAATATCTTTAGCCGTGATAACTGCTTCTTCATGTTCATACACAATGAAACATGATTTTCCATTTTTACCGAACGAAATGTCTTCGATTGGACCGGCCTGTTAACATAATAACAAAATTATGTGAGATTGGAACCATTCAACATTGAAGTAGGGCTACTCGTTTGCAGTTAATGACTAGTGAAATTTAATCGATAAATCAAGAACGAGACGATTGTGAGAAATGAAATTGAGCTTGAAAAATGAAGAATGAAAAAATCCGCAATACTTACATTACAAAACAATTCGTAGATCAGCTCTTCTGGAATATGAGGAATATTCCAACACATCAATACCGTGGCGAGATTCATCTCAATAAAGTTAAGGGATCTATCGTTAAAGACGTGAATGAAAATAAGACTGTTGCTCACATGGAAATAGGATTGAAATTGAAAAAGAAATAACTTTTCACAATAAATAAATTTTAAAAACGAATTTTTTCAAGCCAACGACGACTTTTTACTTCATATTTATATAGTTTTTAATATTGTTCTTATCAGACAACAAGTTCAACATAGAAACTTCCAGGATATATATATATATGATGGAGATGACCATGGGCAGTTTCGGTGTCCTACCTATAGAAAGCGACTCTACAAACACATGTACTTCCAACTAAATGTTGAGATTGTTAAAAATGGCTATTAATAACAATGAGGATCTTTCATTTGAGAGATTAATTTTCTAGTTCAATAAAAAACAAACGTTGTTCTCGTCACAAAGGTTTAATGCCCATTAAACATATAACGCGGCCATGATGCCAAAGTAGATAGATAAAGCCTGGGTAGAATACCACAGGTGAAACGAACAACCACAGATACGAAAGAATGAATCGAATTACATTTACCGTTCATCACTCGTAGGTAGCGCTAATGTATGAGCGTAGTGAAGAGGTGACTGAACAACACTAAATATTATTGAGGTGAGGTCTGATCACTTTACACAGAAAAGATAAGCACGGACTTCCATCTTGGAAAATGTTTATTGACGACGTTAGTACAACGACTGACGAACAGAGAACATTCTCCGTCGAGCAGTGGCAGTAAGAATATTATGTTGGCGATCAGTGTCGCCAAATGCAAAACAAATAAGTGTAATAGTATGTTACATACAGTGTTAGTCAATGTGGTATTATGTGTTTGTGAGGTAGTGAGGGAATCGTATCCCAACAAATATCTGATTGAAGGAAAATTTTCTAACGTGCCTTCGTTTATAATCACTAGTGTACAAAGTACCTCACTTTTACATCAATTTTTGATTCTGATTGGTTAGGATGTTCAGTCGGGGGTACTTCGTACGGCAGTGTGCGGCATCTATAGTCTGAACACTCAACCCCATGTTAAATCTGTTTCATGTTGTCTCCATCATATGTATATCCTTGAAGCATAGAAATATAATTGTCTTCTTTGTTGGTAATGTATACTTCTGTTGTGGCAAACCTGCGCTCGCATAATGTATTATCGACTGACATTCTGACATCATTATTTAGTTTAAAGATCTCACCCATGCCTGTACGTAATATATTAATCGATAATTTGATAATCAATGTTTGTCATTATTCGATGTACACCTCGATCGCTAAGATATTATTGTTGATATGAGCTGTGTTTGATTGGACTACACTAACTTACACCAACCTACACCGGTAGGGATATTCCACAAATATTCATGTAAAATTAGACATAAAGTCATATAACATTCCTACATTTGTGGAATCGCCATCCAGGTGTAGTTTGGTGTAAGTTGGTGTAGTCCTATCAAACAGAGCTATGATATGATGATTTGTCCTTTGAAAAACGTTGATCATGGCGGTTCTCAATAAACTAGTCAACAGTTGTTCGTGTTTTATTCGTTAATATTCACTCTAGTCATTTAAAATATTAATAGGTTATGGGCCCAGCACGCTTCCACTGCAATGTAAGTTTGTTTTTATTGTTCGTTTTAAGTTTTAATTCATTTTTATACTTGCGTTTTTGTGCCTAGTGATTCGTTCAACGTCAAGTTCGTGCTTGAATATGTTTTCATTGTTCTCACACATGATCCTGCATTTGTTTTTTTCGGCTATTAAGTACCTCCGTTCAAGTAATTATGCCTTGTGAAACGCCGTTTTATTCCAAACTCGATGTGCTCGAAAGAAGTAACAGTCTCGGAAGATTCAATGGATTAAACTATGATGGATGGAAATTCAGATTATTTATGACGATCAGGGGCAAAGGATTCGCTGATTTGCTAGATCGAGCAAAGGCAGCTGATGTCGGACGTGATTATCGGAAGAAAGCAGATAAGTGTTGTTCCCTAATCTTTCGTTTTCTCTCTGATTCACATTTAACATATGCCCAAGATGTCACTGAACCTTACAAAATCATAGAGAAGCTGGATAGAGTTTACTTAAAATCAGGTACTGCTAGTAGAATTATGTTAAAACATGAATGGGCCAATTTGAGACTCAAAGAGGGCGGTAATATGGAGGAATATCTACATCATGTTGAAGAATTAACTGTGAAGATGAAGACTACAAACATCAACCTTGAACAGCAAGATGTTGTTGAACATCTACTGATGTCACTTCCAGCATCATATGGGACAGTAGTTGTGATCCTGGAGAACAAATTTGAGCCAGATCTTGAAACAGTCAAGATGAAATTGCTGAACGAATATACTAAGCAGAAAGGTTCATCTACAACTTCAAAACCTATTGAATCACAGTCAGCAATGGTAGCTGGTGGTTCAAATGGAAACAGTCATCAACATAATGGTGGTCATCGTCAGTATAATGGTAATGGTCGTCGAAATAATAATAATAATGGTCTTGGTAATGGTAATCGAGAAAATAGTCAACGTAATGGTAATGTACAATCTAGTCATAGTAATAATTATGTGTCTAATCGTAATATTAAATGTTTTAACTGTGGGAAACCAGGTCACCTTCGTTGTGACTGCCGATTGAAGGCAAATTATTCTGGTAATGAACGTTCCCTAGTTAAATGTCATAATTGTAATCGTTTTGGTCACTTTGCTAAAAATTTCCGTAATAATAATTATAATAATAGAGATGCTAATTTGTCAGAGAATTCAACTGGTAGTAATGCAGGTCTGTCATTTGATCATAGATCAGGATCTAATGAAAAGTGTTCCACATTCATGTGTTCCATGGGTTTGTCAGATAATTCGAATTCCAGTGCAGAGGTGTTATTCAAATTGGACTCTGGTGCCACCAAACATAACGTAAACGACAATGGATTGTTCATTAAAAGTATTACCTTAAAAAATCCTATTCAAATTAAAATTTATAAACGTAATATGTATGTGTATGCCACAAAGGTGGGTACTATTTTGTGTTGGTCCAAAACAGATGTGAAATGCACAATTAATAATGTTTTTTATTCAGAAGAATTCCCTACCAACCTTTTATCAATTTGTAAGCTCATACAGGCAGGGATTAATGTCTACTTTGATACTCAAGGAAATGCAAAACTTGTCCAGGTATCTACTGGTGAGCTCATAAATTATAGTAAGTCGCCAAATCATGAATTATATAATATTCGTTTCTTTTTAAATGATTTTTCTAAATCATATAACACAGAATCTGATGGTGATGTAAACCTTTGGCATGCTAGGTTGGGGCATCCTAATTTTACAATAATGAAGAAAATGTCGAAGGCACGTTTCATAAAAGATTTTAATTATAATAACGTAGAATTTTGTAAGTCGTGTGTTGAAGGCAAACAGTGTAAATTGCATCACAATCCATCTGCAAGCAAAACCTCTCGTCCACTTGAATTGATTCACCCTGATCTATGTGGACCCATGCAGACTACCAGTTATAATAATAAACGATATATACTAACATTTATTGATAATTTTACAGCTTTTGCTACAGTTTATTTACTGAAAAGCAAAGACCAGGTTTATGAATATTTTCTCGATTATGAAGCCAGAGTTAAAAATTTCTTTGGTCGAGGTATAAATGAAATTCGTTGCGATAACGGAACTGAATACGTGAATGTGAGACTTAAGACGCAATGCAAGTTACTTGGCATTGTTATTGGTAACACCGTACCATTTTGTCCGCAAATGAATGGTTGTGCAGAGAGTTTCAACAGAACATTGGTTGAGAAAGCTCACACAATGCTGTTACATGCTAAGATGAATAACAGATATTGGTTGGAGGCTGTACTATGCTCGACATATCTTTATAATCGAACTTTCAACTACACGGGTGAATATCCAGCGAATCTTTGGTATAACAAAGATGTAGATTTATCTAATGTTTGGGTTTTTGGCTGTGATGCCTAAGCTTTGATTCCAAAAGAGAAAAGAAAAGACAAATTTGATAGTAAAACAATCCCTCTCGTATTTGTTGGATATAATCCTGAGGGATATCGGTTACTGAATACCAGCACGGATGAATTGATTCCTTCTAGAGATGTAACCTTTGACGAAACAAAATTTATTAAAAATTTAGAAAATAGGGAACAGGTTGCATCTACAAGTACATCAAAGACTAATATAAATGGGAACTCAAATTATGATAACGTAAATCAACGTAACGTAAGTCATTATAACATTGAAAATATAGAAAATATAACTATCGATGAACCGAACGATGATGAGCTTTGCCATTATGCCTATTCGGTATTTAATGAGTATCCTACAAATTTTCAGGAGGCTGTAGCCTCAGATAATAAGTCTGAATGGGAGGCTGCCATAGCCAAGGAGTTGGAGGCACTTCATGCCAATAATACTTGGACTTTGACAGACCATCCATGTAATGTAAAGCCTATTAGTAGTCGATTATTTATGACTTTCATAGTGAAACGAGTTTCAAAATGGACGGTTATTTCGTCAATCCATTCGGGCGATTAGTTGCAAGTAAAATGTCATCTACGTAGATTATCATGAAGGCAATTCCATCTGATTCATCTCTACGTGTGTAGACACATCTGTCGATTTTGGATTTTGTAAAATTGGAAGTTGAAAGATGAGTATCCAGTAACTCAATCCAATTTTTACTTGATGTTTTTAAACCATAAATGGATTTTTCGAATTTTAACAATTTTGATTTATCGACATTGCAACCTTGGGGAATATTTAGAAAGATATCATTTTTAATGTTTGAGTTGAGGTAAGCAGTTTTGACATCATATTGAACAAGTTGTAGGTTTAATAGATTTGTTACAGATAAGATCCACCTAATTAGCCAGAGTTGCACAACAGGTGCATAAGTTTCTGTCATGGTATATTCGGATCGATCCATAAAACCTTTGGCTACGAGTCTAGCTTTCGGGCACATTATTCCTCTTTCATTGGCTTTGGCCGTAAATATCCAACGTGTATCAATTGGCTTAATGTTGGGTGTACGATCTATTATTTTCCATACTTTAAGGTCTGACATTGATTGCAGCTCATCATTGATAGCCTTTAGCCACTCTTTCTTAAATGGATTTTGAAAAATATCGCTGAAGCTTACCGGCATACAATCTTCTATAAATTGTGAGTCTTCTGATGAGGCTTGTTTTAGTACATTGACCCTATAGATTGCCTCAATTTCCTCTTCTAACGGTTTGACTTATAATTCCTCTGGTTTACATGTAAAGTCAGCTAATGTTTTCGTCTCATCAAATTTAACATCACAGGATTTGTAGTATTTCATTTTTATGGGGTCTAATATCTGATAACCTACATTCGAAAATCCGATTAGAATAGTTTTTAGAGCTCGGGGCAGGAATTTTGGGTCGAGGTGCTCCTCTTCATTCTTCTTGGCTTTTACTGCTGATTGCTGTCGTTGTTCAATGGGAACATGTTTATATGCAATAGCACCAAAGACTCGAAGATGGGATATATCGGGTTTAGTCCCGTATAATTTTTTGTAAGGGGTAATATTTCCTGAATTGACGCGGGTTGGACTTCTATTGACGATATGGGCGGCAGCTAGTACAATTGTTGACCATAATTTGAAATCAATTTTGGCATCATATAATATAGCTCTAACTCTTTCGAGCAGGGTTCTGTTTTGCCTTTCGGCTATAGCATTTAATTCGGGGGTATATGCCACACCATCATCTAAAGTTATTCCCTTTTCGGAGCAGAATTGTGTCATTTTTGAATCGGAGTATTCTTTTGCTTGATCCGTTCTTAGTACAGAAATGGGATTGTTTGGGAATTTGGTGTTGAATGATAAATAATACTCTTTAAACTTATCAAAGGCCTGTGATTTTCTTAATATAGGGAAGGCAAGAGTATATTTTGAATAATGGTCTATGAATGTTATAATGAATTTTTCTCCGTTGTATGCTTCTTGAAAGGGTCCCATGATGTCTGATGAGATTACTTCCATTCTTCTCGTTGGTCGAGTTCTCACACCATGATGACCAAGTCAGGTGGATTTAGCTTTTAGACATATTTCACATGTGGCAAAATCATCGTCCTTAAATACCAAATTTTGGGGCATACCTACAACTACTTTAGATAGTGTTTTTAGACTTTTGCCACTTAGATGACCTAATCTTCTGTGCCAAAGTGTTTTTGTTTTACTAATATTTTTTTTATGCTTTCCGTTTATTCCAACACTTTCTCCATTTAATTCATCCTCGGATTCGGAATAAACCTCCTGATTGACTGCTTCCACTGCAGTATCTTGTGAATTTTGAGGGTGGTCAATGTTTACCTGCTCTCCTTGTGGATTACTAGTTTCGGCCTCAATCTGTTGTCCAAAATTTTGATTTAGATCATCTATATGATCTTCCTGTTCAACTGATGTACTAGGTACAGGCATACATACAAGCTCCTGATAGACCTTATTATCTGCTTCTTCTTCTACTATCTCGTAATCTATGTAGTACATTGAACCTCTCTTTGGAGCGGTTATTGTAACTTCACCAGTATGTTTGTTTATAATGTCTGCATGGTCAGTGTCAGTTATGATTTTGAATATGCCAGACTCCATGATTTTAGCACCTGACCAAATATCAAGGCTTAAATCAGGATCATAATAGACTTCTTTTAAATGTATGGTGTAAAATTCTGCATTAGAATTGCAAACATTGACGTACATAGATCCAACACGAGTGGGATTTACAAATACACCTTTTTTAGCACAGAGTGCTTTACGAGAATTGTCAACTTTGCGTATGTTTCTTAGTTTCGAAATATCGTTGACCATATGGTCATCTGCTCCATTATCTAATAACATCGTATGAAGTTGATTTTTTGGGGGTGGATTTTGATACTGTTGGGGGCTTAGGCCATTGAAATTCATCGTCGATGTCATCAAAACTTAAGTGATTCAAGTTTAAATGTAACATCATTGAATATTTAACACGAAAATTGGATTTTTCATTTGTCTTATTTTGAAATGTTAAGTTACGTAAAAATACGAAATTATACACGAAAAATACACAAAAAATTGCGAAAAATTTACGAAAAATATATTTTTTATTAACTTTTTTAGCTGAGATTTTTGTTTTTTACCCTTTTGAATGATGATCTTCTTAATTTCAGGTTCATTTTCGATGATTTTTTGGATGATTCTCTGGACTTTGACGATTGAACTGCGCTTCGGTTGTTTAGGACGTACTTTGGTGAGTGTTTGAGTTGTATTTTTGAGGTTTAAGTTGATGCCAAATGATGAAGTTTGATTGAGATGATGAATTTTTGAATTTGACGTTGATGACTTTGAAGCTTTTACGTTGGTTTCGGATCAATTTCTGATGGCTCAAGGCGATTTATTACCAATTTATTGACTGCGGCAAATTAGTTCATACACAAGCAGGGCAGACACTAATGAATTTACCAGCTTTTGAGCAACACAAGCAGGGCTCTTAAACAGCTGAGTAATCGACGAGTCTTGGAATCTTCGAACACTTGGCTGGATTATACACAAGCAGGGCAAATCCAATTCAGCAAACGACGAAACTCATTGAACGTTTACAGCATTCAGAATGAAAATATTTCTAAGACAAAAATAATGACTTGAAAAAAAAATGGTAAGTTGGAACTTTGTTACCCAACACAAAAATGAAAATTGCAAAAATGATTAAAATGAAAAACACAAACAACAACAAAAAAAATTATTCACGAAAAATATTAAAAGATTTTGACTAAGAAAATTCACAATATTAAAAGATTTTTTTTTTTTTTAAATTATTTTAAAAGTTTGTTTCAGGTACAAGGATTGTTACCGAGCGATGCTACCATATAGAGGATGAGGACCAGAGATGAAACAAGAAAGAAAGATTTCATTGAAGTTCCGTTCAAGAAGCGAGTGTATTTTAGAGAGGATACATAATTTAAGCAAAGTACATTTAAGTTTGATAAACGAATGTTAACGGAAATAAACGAATGAGCGGCGGAGGTGGTATATCAGTGTAGCCGCGAATAGATATAAATAAAATATATTATATGTGATCGTGTGTTTGTAGGAGTGAGAGGGGAGAAGGATTGGTGGTCTCAACAACATGCATTTTCCATTTAACATCAAAAAATATAGATATTTTTATATATCGAATTTTTATAAACCAGATCGATATTTATTTACATGTATTTCCCATTTAACATCGAAATCGAATTTTTATCAATATATTAAGTAGCTAAAATATTTACTGGAAGAAAACAAGTCGGTGAATCGAGTAGAATCAGTCAAATAATATGAAAATGTTATCACATTAATTGTAATCAGCTTCAGCCACTGATATTGATTTTTTTTTGCAGAGGTTTTAGGATAATTCAAATTAACAAACAAAATAACATATAAGTGTGTCACACTACATGTCAGGGTATACTGAAAAAGGCAAAATGAAATATACATAATTGGTTATTGTTATATACGACATGTAAGCTAAAACACCAACTCTCTATACATTAGGTATACATTTAATTGTTACATCACAGATGTTAAACTAGGGTTTCCAAACACGTTTCACATGTAGAATTATTCCGTTATAATCTTATTACTATGAAGAATGGACCAAAAGGGTAGGGTGGAGTGAGTTAGACAATCTCAACACCCCCACAACTCACAAACTGAGTAGATGGTAAAGTTTGACTTTTCTTGGGTTGAGCAATGAAGACTCCAAAAAGGAGTTATCTACATCTAGGTGCGGAGAAATATGTTTAAAAAAATACGCTAATGATTTGAAAAGCAAAATCGTATACTAAAATATTGCTGGACTTATTTAAAATACATCTTTATATTATATATTCAATTAATTGCGTAAAACTACTTTAGTCATAAAATCACAGTTATACATATAAAATTTATCAAATGCCAAACAATTATACATGATACAAAAGACTAGAATAAGTTCCATGAAGGATATTTGCATGCATCATTGATAAATTCTGTTTCCTTGGCAGTTTTTGCAGGGTTTTCTTGGTCTGAGCTGTATTTTGTAAGTTGTTTCTGGATTTATATTTTTTGAGATAGTTTATTATCACCTATAATGTATTCATGTGTCCAAAAATAATCTGGTCTTATTAAAAATTAAATTACAAATTTTCAATTGTCTAAATGGAACTATGATATCCTGTGAAACAATCAACAAACTGCTGATTATTATCACGGCTTTCAAAGTAATCCCATAGAAACATTTACAATTCATGTACACTTATGGATCATTAGTTGGTGCTTTATTTTGTCATAAGTTCCATCAACAGCCCCAATCATACATTTGAAGCAACAAATAAGCTTTTGCTTTTCAGCATTATACCGTACAATCAGATTTGGAGCCAAACAATTCAAGGCATGCAACACATGCCAAAAACAGGCATGTAATGTTCTTTTAGATAAATTCAATTTATAGGCAACAGATTTGAAAATAAAACAATGTTTAACCTGTGTGAGTGACCCAAAATATTCATTAAAAATAATTGCGATTACAACAATTTTGCCTGAAGCTATGTGGAGTTGCAAATAACTGCAAAACTGACAGTAACTGTTTTCTTGGAAATGTACCCAAACACTCAACTGACCATTTTCTTTGCAATTGGGGTGTAATTTTCTTCAATAACAATTCAAATGAATTCACTGATAAATGGAAATGTGATTGAAATTTGGTATCAGTAAATCTTGGTGCAGTAAACTCCACAAATGATCGGATTCTTAACATTTGCTTAACAGTGCGTCTCCTTTTTATTGGCCTCCACTGATGATTTTCATTAGATGAAGATTCATTATCTACAAAATCAAAATAACAGGATTCACTGCATTATTGAAAACAAGAATATTACCTAATACTTAAATTGTCTTAAGAAATACCAACTCACTCCACCTTATCTCTTTGGTCCATACTACATAGTTATATAGTTTCAATGATGAAATTCTATTTGCATTAGTATTTTGGCAACATTGATTTCACCTTAAGTGATGTAACAACTGACAGTAGTGTACTTAGAAATGGTTTATTTGATCTGTAGCATATATGTATTTGACCATTTGGTGGATGTTCCATTTTTGCCTGTTCTTTAATATACGCTGATCTGCCTTGCAATACACTTCGTTTTATTTAACATTTGGCAGTAAAAGATCATGATTCTGAACAAATTATTATGGTTTTAACTAATTAGGATGACAATGGGTTGAACTCTTCATAAAGTGCCACAATACTTTGCACAACAAGCACTACCACCATTTTTAAATGCTAATTCATTTTGTAATCTATATTATGAAATTCAATCCCATTTTTTGAATATTTATGTGAGTTTTTTGCAACATTCATAACATTTTAATTTAAAAAAAAAAACTGCTATTCTCTCACATCACGATTTCTCACACTCTATTTAACCTACAAAATTGGGGTTTGTACTATCGAAAAGAGAAGAAAATTTGCTTGAGTTTTCTCATAAAATTAATTTTCTTTTAGCTATTAGTATTTCACAAATCGGCCATAAAAAAACTTCAAATTAATGAGAAATTTTCCATTTTTTAATTTTTCATTTATTTCAAAAATTTTTGATGGTAGAAAACAATTGTTGGAAATAACTTTCCTATTTTTTAACAATAAATTCATTTCCGCCATCTGATTTTACCTAAAACAAATTAATCACAAGATAATAGCAACAGAAAATATGAGAACAAAACTGGGTGCTTCACGTTTTACTATATATATACTTATATTGAGGGTTTTCTACATAATATTTTTCCAAATATTGGACATTGGACATTCAATAATATGTTTATTATTTTGGTCATCTAGAATTATAACAGGAGTTGGTGGGGAGGGGGAATAGGCCCCTCTTCCAAAGCCAGTAACTTTATAAAATTCATGGACATCA
This sequence comes from Ericerus pela, assembly GCA_011428145.1. NCBI lineage: Eukaryota > Metazoa > Arthropoda > Insecta > Hemiptera > Coccidae > Ericerus > Ericerus pela. Next base: position 27,916 of record WOFM01000220.1, on the reverse strand, counting down.
AAAATAAAATATTCAAAAAATTACTATAAAGGTTTTAAATACACTATTTCACAAGTACTTTGTGGTAATGTTTGTCATTTTTTTCAAAAAACAATAACACCTTGATTAGAAAAATGTTTATTTCAAAAATTGAATCAATACCCTATTTTGTCAATGGAGTGAAAATATATTAATCTTCTCAGGAGTAGAGTTGTGGTTGTCCATGCCAACAGTCAACAGCTTTGAGAATATGTATATATATATGTATATATATATGATGGAGACGACACATGGTCAGTTTCGGTGTCCAACCTATGGAAAGTGCGTCTACAAACACGTGTACTTCCATCTAAAGATCTGATTGGAGGAAAATTTTGCCACATGCATTTGTTTATAAACACAGGCATACAAAGTACCTCACTTTTACACCAATTTTGGATTCTAATTGGTTGGAGTGTAGAGTATGGGGTACTTGTACATCAGCATGTGGCATCTATTGTCTAGACACTCAACTCCATGTTAAAACTGTTCTATGTCGTCTCCATCATATATACATCCTGGAAGGTCAACAGGAGTTAATTTCTGAAGAAGGAAAATGCAAAAGGGTGGAGTCAGAGCACAGTTAGATTACATTTCCAATCGGCTAATTACCAGTTTAAGGCTGGTTCATAATCAACAGTAATGGGAATAGTAATGGGAACCGTAACAGAACTGGAACAGGAAGATAGCTGTTTATGTTAACATTACTACATTAACGGGAACAGGAATGGGAATCAACTGCTGAAGAGGACAGATACAGACCCGCAACACCTCCAGGTAATAACCCAGATATTCCCACAATAACTCTTGAACAAACACCAATAAGAAAACAATCATCGAAATGGACTTATGAAGATGATCAAACACCACAAACACCGACCATAGAAACAAAAAAATCAAAGATACGGAACACAATGGACGCAACAACACCACTCGACCTAACACCCACGAGAAGAAATACTAACACAGATACGAACACAATACCGCAAAGACGGGTCATAATAACTAATACACACATACAAATTTCAAACAAACAACCTACAAACGTTATTTTGAATCAACCGACAGAAATAACAACGGAACAAACAACTCAAGACAACAACAAACAAGAATATCCAAAAAATACACAAAACCCAACATTACAAAAGAACACACTTCATATACCAAAAGTTTGGGAAATACCCACTGGATCGAACACATTAACCCAATCATGTTTCCTCAAGACACCAAAATATAAATTACCCAAATTTAATGGCAAACGTATATTGTACCCAGATTTCATAACATCTTTCATGAAATACATACACATACGAGAAGATATCAAAACACCACAAAAATGCAAAATATTAGAAGATGCTATGCCTGAAAACATCAAACAAAGACTAACAACATTAGGAAATAACGAACAAGGCTACTTTAGAAGACTACAATACTTACATGACAAATTTGGTGACGAATCAAGACTACGATCAGAACTATGGCAAACCCTGAATAACATACCTTTAGCACAAAACACGAAAGAAGGCTTACGCACTGCATACGACAAAATGTGTATATTACTAGACACAATACATGACTTTGTACCAGAACTAACAGACGATCTCACTTTCCCAACATTACTAAGAATTTTTAAGAAATTCCTACTCCAACAGGATAGACATATCTAAACCAAACTCAAAAGCAGTCTTAGAAGCAGTATACCAAGAGATCAAAACAAGAGACTTAACCAAAAAGCCAGACATAACAAAAGAGGTATACAGAATGCAAGAAACACAACAACAAAATAACACATACTACAGATACAGAACATATAACAACCCTAACAGACGTCAGTGCAATAGACCACAATACAACAAACCTAATAACAATAAAAATATAACAGAAACTCCAGGACAGCTTAAAAGCAGCCCCAATTTTCATACAAATACTGACCAAGGTAAACCTTCGCCAGAACAATATATAGATAACGATATAGATGATTTCTCTGTTCCAACATACCACTCAAAAACAGACCCGGACACCAGCATCCCAGAGCAACTTTACAGATTCCCGGCAGTACCAACAAAACAAAGATGTATGTTTTGCAAGGGCCCACATTGGAGCTACCTCTGCTGTCACAAGAATTACAATACATTAGAAAACAGACGTACATACTTCAGACAATACAACTTATGCCCCAAATGCGGAATCTTAGCTACTGCAGATCACTGTAACCAACCACAATGGAGATGCAGATGGTTCCAGTGTCAACAGACTAGTGCACATCACTCAGCGTTATGCCCCAGAATTACATACCCACTAACAAAACACGAAGCAAACCGATATTTAGAAAAAGTTATAGAACTACAAACCAAATTTCCACCACTTAAGCAAGAAGGAAACAATATAAACACACACATAGAACAAGGTATTAATGATAATTTAATTTCCTTACAGCACCTCTAGAACCACAAAAACAGACACCATCCTACTACAGAGACTAATCCAAAGATAACCGAACAAACCATATCAACATCAACACAAATCGAAGAAACAGTTCTCCAACCACCAATACCAAGTAAGTTAAACTTATTTACAATCTTATCTACAAATAGTAAATTTCTCACATTCTGCACAAACATACGTAACCCTCAAACACTACGAACACACCCAATAAATGCATTCTTCGATTCAGGGAGCACTAAAACATACATAATAGAAAATATTGCCATACAAACACTTCAAGTATCAATCATAGGCACACACTCCCTAAAATTAACAGGAATACAAAATCAAACAACACAGACATTCCTTACAAATATTGTCACTTTCGAAATAGAACATAGTACACAAAAATTCTCAAACATAATAGCCAGGACAGTAGAAAACATATCAAACAAATTAGACACTCAAAACATAACAGAAATTAAACGAACATACCCGAAATACAAAGATTTACAGTTTTCACAAACATTGAAAATGACATCACAAATACATATACTACTCGGGAACGAATATATGTGGCAATTCATTAAATCAATCACACACATATCACCATCAATACAACTAATTGAAACAAACTTCGGATTTCACATAACTGGACAACTAACAGATAATCAACAACCAACCCAAAATGAACATACATATTTCTCATCAGAACCAGACATAGAAAACCTATGGAAATTAGAAACAATAGGGATAACAACACCAGACCTAACAATAGAACAAGAAAAACAAAAGGCAATAGAGTTATTTTACAAAAACATAAAACTCGTAAATGGAAGATATCAAGTGCGGTGGCCATGGAAAGTATATCCACCCCCACTACCAGACAACTACTCCTTAGAATTTAGCAGACTTAAAAGTCAAATACCACATATGTGCACTTCACCTGAATTTTTCAAAAAATACGACGCATACTTCCAAGAACTATTCAAAAACGATATAATAGAAATGGTCGACAGTAAACATACAACAGAACCAGTCCATTATTTAGCACATCACGGATTAATAGACCCAACTAAACTTACACACCCGATCAGAATAGTTTTTGACGCATCAGCGAAAACTAAAAAAGCAAACCACTCAATGAATGATTGCATACACAAAGGGTTAAAACTTCTCGCAGACCTAGTAAAATTATTTATAACATTCAGATTAAACCCAATTGGTATAAGTGCAGACATTCGAAAAGCATTTTTACAACTAGAATTAAACCCATCAGACCGAGATGTCACAAGATTTTTATGGCTCAAAGACCTGAACAAACCATTGGCAAACCACAATCTTATAATCATCAGATTTAAAAGAGTACCCTTTGGAGTCATAGCATCACCATTCCTATTAGCAGCAACATTACTCTACCACTTCCAAACCACAAACCCACAATTCTATAATATATTAACAAACAACTTTTACGTAGACAATCTAATTACATCAGTACCAACACACGAACAAGCAGTAAAACTATATAACGCATCAAACAAAACATTCAATGACATCTCTATGGAACTAGCACAATGGGCAACAAATGACAAAAACTTACGATCATTATTTACTACAAAAAACGCAATTCAAAATTCCCCTGTTAAGATATTAGGAATTCAATGGGATTATAGCAAAGACATACTTTATTTACAACCCAAGATAAAAACACCAGACCAACATACCAAAAGAACGTTCGTCAGTAATTTCTCAGCAATATTCGACCCATTAGGTTGGTTTGCACCATTATTGGTTCCAGCAAAAGCCTTTGTCCGAACTTTATGGGACCACAAACAAGAATGGGACACACCATTACCAACCTCTTTAATACCAATAGCAGAAAACATTATAACAGACATAAGCAGATGTGTGAGAATAATGGCAAATTATAATATTCGATAGCCACTTATTCTCGCACATCACATGCTGTGGCAACACTGTTTCTGTTGTTGTTGTTTTATCTGTGATATTTGTGTTTTGTAACTCAGCTGTGATTATATGTTTTTTGTGTGCCTTCTTGTCGCTCATCTCTCGTCGATGTAATAACATGTATGTCATCATGGTGTTTAAATAAAAATTCGTGAAACATTCAAAGTATCTAGTCTTCTCTTTTATATGTCGTAATGTGTGCTTCTAGTCATCGTTTCTTTAATTCGTCGTTATAAGTTCTTCGTCATCGTAGTTCGTGTATGGTGATCCGTTGAGAATTCCACCGTTTTTCTCACAGGTTATGGGCCCAGATACCTGATTGTCAACGTGGTCGCCATTGTCCTGAGTATGCAGAGTTGTGCTGTCGAATCCTGTTCATCACTCCCAAGTAGTACCATGCCTTGTTTGTAATCTTTTTCTTTTAAAAGTGTTCGTATTTATTTTCGATGTTCCTGGGATCTCGTTCGTGTTTATTCGTTGGTCGACGTATCTGAAAGGTTGCTGAAGTCGCTGATTCGCGGTGCAACTGATCGTCGTAGCCTGATCACGAGATGGACATTCGAAAGCAGAATACTATCGAACCGTTCAATGGGCAGAATGGTCGGACATGGAAATTCAGGATGGAGCTGCTGTTAGCAAAGGAATCTTTGGGTAACATAATCTTTGATTCTTTGCCAACTGTTCGAAATAGGGGAGATGTATGGTCGAAGGAGAATGCTAAGGCGATGTTCCTGATAGCCAACAACGTGACGGACAAATACCTCGAAATCATCCAGACCTACACAACCGCGAAGGAGATGTTCAACGCGCTGACGAACCTGATTGATAGCGGAAATGACAGGACGCTAATGGATTTACGAGCTGAGCTGTATACAAAACGGTATGTTTCTGGTTCTGACTTACAAAAGTATTTACTTGATTTTCGTGCCCGCTGTAGACGATTGACCGAGTTGGGGGACCTGACTACCACCAAACAATTTGTACTGGTATTGCTACGTTCGCTGCCAGCGGAGTTTCGTCCTATCAAAGTGGTGTTAGAGGATGGTGAAGTCGTAACCTGGGATGGCGTGTTCATGAGGTTGAACAATTTTCAACGTGAACTGTCCCTGGATAGTAAATCGACGTTGAGAAGTAATTCTCAATATTCAGCTCCTCAGAAACCTTCATCGGTGGTGGCCACTGGTGAAGAGAATATATTTTTTGGCAACACCACGAATGGTGGACGAAATTTCGGTAATAATAACAATAATAATAATAGTAATAATCGTTTCAACCGTGGTAGGTCTCAACATCGGGGAAACAATCGTGGTTATAATCGAGGCGGAAGTAATAATAATTTTAATAATAACCGGAATTCAAATGCACAGAGCAATACTAATAATAATAATAATGGGAATAATAATTCAAATGGACATGGTCGGAATTTTGGCAATGATAATGGGCATTCGAATATAAAATGCCATTTCTGTAACAAAATCGGTCACATAGCACGTAATTGCTATGCAAAAAATAGAAATAATAATGGTACGGATAATTGTAATAACGTTAATAATAATAATGGAAATCGTACTAACGACCATGGTACCAATAATAATAATAATAATAATCGTAACTCAGCACAAATGTGCAATGATAATTTTAATTCAAATGACAATCGCTCTGAAGATGGTTACAGCTTTACACTGCAGAATAATAATAATAATAAAATAAATGATTTCGTTGATGCTAAGAATGATGTAAATTCGATGCTGCGTACCACTTTCGTAGTGGATAGTGGATGCACAATTCACTTGATAAATGATATAAGTCTGTTCAGTGACTATTTAGATTTGATAAAACTCTACAGTATCTGTGTCGCGAAGAAAGGAGTCTCGCTTGCTGTCACGTCGGTCGGTACCGTAAAATTAAAATTGTTGAATGGCATCGCAATAGAACTAAAAAATGTAAGGTATGCTCGGGAGCTGCCACAGAATCTGCTGTCCGTTAAGCGCATGAGCAAGTCCGGTTTCGACACTCTGTTTCGAGAGGAGTCTGTTGAGGTCATCCAACGCTGCAGTGGTAAAATTGTGATCACTGGTGTGAGCGTTGACTCGGATTTGTACACGATTGATTTTTTGAAAATACCAAATCACTCGTGCAATCTGATGTCTGAAGATGAACCTAGTCCACTGACTGTGTGGCACCGTCGACTTGCCCATTTGAATGTAAATGATGTAAGGTTATTGTCAACTAGGGGTTTGATACCAAATGTTGACACTAACCACAGATTGCTGTGTGAGCCCTGTGTCATGGGCAAACAGAAACGGAAACCGTTCCTGAGGCACGAACGAAAAACAAGTAGACCTTTGGAACTAATACATACCGATCTGTGTGGCCCGATAAATCCTCCGTCATATAATGGAGTGAAGTATTTTATGACCTTTATCGATGACTACTCAAATTTTTGCTGTGTGTACCTGTTGACGAGTAAGACAGAAGCCTTTTCGAAATTTAAAATTTATCATGAGATGGTAGCAAATAAATTCGGCTACAATGTTAAAAGACTCAGGTGCGATCAAGGCACAGAATACTTAAACACGAATTTTCAATCATATTGTAATGAAAAAGGGATTGTTGTCGAACCCACTGTTGGCGGCTGCCCTCAGCAAAATGGAAAGGCTGAGAGGATGAACAGGACACTGTGTGAAAGGGCGAGGACATTGTTGTTCGAGAGCGGTCTTGAAAAGATATATTGGACAGAAGCCATATTGTGCTCTGTATATATTGTGAATCGTTGCCCCACAAATAAAGATTTTGTTCCTTATGAAAGATGGTTCAATGAACAGTTTGATTATAATAAATTACGGACGTTTGGATGTGACGCTTATATGCTGTCCTTCAAACATGACTCAAATAAATTTAAAAATAAAAGCGAGAAACTTGTAATGGTCGGTTATTCCCCCTGTGGCTACAGACTTCTCAATGTGTTTACTAAGGAGGTACGTTTGTCACGTGATGTCGAGTTTTTTGAAAGTAAAATAGGTGCCAAGGATTCTAGTAAATATAATAATAATGATGGTATTTTTGTAGAGGTCACCGAATCGAATCTTGAGAACATTGAAGTTGATGGTGACGTGAATTTGGATTGTCTGTCAGGTGCAACGGCTGAATGTGATGGGACTGCAGGAAATATCTACCTAGCGGAGGACGGCATCCCCTTGACATTTGAGGAGGCGAATGGTGCACCGGATGGTCTGATGTGGAGGGAGGCTATTTCTTCGGAGATCAGTGCCCTGAATTCAAATCAGACCTGGTGGGTGACCAAATGTCCAAGGGACGCTCCTACCATCACATGTCGTTGGGTATTTAATAAAAAATATGATATGAATAATGAGGTACTCTATAAGGCAAGACTGGTCGCCAGAGGATGTCAACAGAAAAAAGGCTTCAACTTTAATGAAGTTTACGCGCCGGTGGCAAAGCTTTCGACTGTGAGGACTCTCTTGGCTATCAGTAATAAAATGAAATTTTATATAGAGCAAATAGATATTTGCAGTGCTTTTTTAAATGGAATTCTGTCTGAAGACGTGTACCTCGAAATACCTGAGGGAATTGAAACAAAAATAGATAAGAAAAATAATGTCTTGAAGTTGAATAAATCTATATATGGTCTGAAGCAGTTGCCTAAAGTTTGGAATACGTTATTTAACGAGTTTCTGGTTGCTCTTGGTTTTGAGCAGAGTAAGGCTGATGACTGCTTGTATGTTTATAAAAGTAGGACTGACAATACGGTCGTCTACTTGCTCACTTACATTGACGACGTCCTCATTAGCTCCAATAATAAGGCAAAAATTGCTTTTTTCAAAAATGAAATAAATAAACGTTTTAAATGTAAGGATCTTGGAGAGGTCAAAAAATATTTGGGTCTGAATATTAGCTACAATCGGGAGAAGGCCATACTGGAGATTGAGCAGAGGGCTCTCATCGAGTCTGTTGCTAGACGTTTTGGTGTTGAAAATTGCTCACCAACCTTCACACCCATTGACCCCGGACTCCAACTGGACAGGGACCTCAATGCGTGTGATAGTGTTTTGAATAACCGGTATCAACAGCTCGTGGGATGTTTAATGTACTTAATGTTAGGATCACGGCCCGATATTTGCTTTGCAATATCTTATTTCAGCCAATTCTCCAGCTGTGCCACGGATGAGCATTACAAGTATCTTCTGCGAGTTCTGAAATACCTGATAACCACCAAGAACAAAAAATTAATTTTTCTACATGATGATAAGAGTAACGGCAGTATATTGGAAACATATTCCGATGCCGATTGGGGCAACTGCGTCAATACAAGACGGTCGGTTACCGGATACTGTGCCTTTGTCTACGGGTCACTGGTGTCCTGGTCAAGCAAGAAGCAGCCAACAGTGGCTTTATCTAGTACTGAAAGTGAGTTGATCGCAATATGCGATGCTACCACTGAGTCCATATGGCTGAAATATCTACTAGGTGATTTTTGCATCCAAGTTGCTGATAGGGCTGTAATCTATGAGGATAATCAGAGCTGTCTGTCTCTGTTGCACTCCGGCAAGTGGAATACCCGTAGGTCAAAACATATAGACGTAAAATACCGTTTTGTATGCAGTCATGTGGATGTAGAATTTAGATACTTATACGTGCCAACTTCGCGACAATTGGCTGATATGTTCACGAAGGGCTGTCCGAGGCCCAAATTTACCGAATTTTGTAGACTGTTAAATTTAACGTAATTTTTTGTTTATGTATACCATTTTTGTTTGTATGTTAATGTTGTTGTTTGTGACCACATGTTTATTTTTAATCGTTTGTTGACTTTTTGTCATTATGTATCGAAATGACAGTATTAGATTAATAACGTTATTTTTATTGTTACCATTTTTAAAATCATAATCGAATATATATAATTTGAGGAGGCGTGTGAGAATAATGGCAAATTATAATATTCGATAGCCACTTATTCTCGCACATCACATGCTGTGGCAACACTGTTTCTGTTGTTGTTGTTTTATCTGTGATATTTGTGTTTTGTAACTCAGCTGTGATTATATGTTTTTTGTGTGCCTTCTTGTCGCTCATCTCTCGTCGATGTAATAACATGTATGTCATCATGGTGTTTAAATAAAAATTCGTGAAACATTCAAAGTATCTAGTCTTCTCTTTTATATGTCGTAATGTGTGCTTCTAGTCATCGTTTCTTTAATTCGTCGTTATAAGTTCTTCGTCATCGTAGTTCGTGTATGGTGATCCGTTGAGAATTCCACCGTTTTTCTCACAAGATGTAACGACATATGTTTCCAAAGAAAATTTTTTCAAAAACCATTTACACCAAAACAAGCAGAAATTCACGTATTTGTAGACGCCTCTGCAATAGCATACTCAGCAGTAGCATATTTAAAATACAAAACAGACAACATATACACATTAAGATTCTTAATAGGCAAATGCAGATTAACACCAGCGAAAACACATACAATACCAAAATTAGAATTAATAGCTGCACTACTAGGAGCAAGATTAACAAAATTTCTTAGAGAAACACTACACATACCACAAGAAAAACAATCCTTTCTATGGTCCGACAGCAAATGCATACTCATATGGCTTACACAAAGAAAAATCCTTAATAACAATTCCAAACATCACATATCAATATGTACCAACCAAAGAAAACCCAGCCAACATAGGCTCAAGAGGAGCAAACCTAACCTCCTTAACACAATCAAAATGGTTCACTGGACCAGAATGGCTAGCTCAAGAAAAAACAGAATGGCCACAAACAGATCTGCACACACTAAAAGATGAAAACTCAGAAATACAAACAGAAGAACAGCACGAACAAACCTTTTGCACCATAGCAGAATCCTTACACAATTACGCCCAACCATACATTAACGAAACAATATTAAACAACACATACAATGACCATACATATACACGTAAACACAGACAAACACAATCCAAAAAATACAAGATTCCATATTACGAACAGATACCACAAATAAACAGTGACAACACAAACCTCGAAATAGATCATGAAGAAATAATCAACAACACACCTCAATCACAATACACACAATTAAATAACGAAGAAATGATAGGTCGCGAAGAGATAATTACAATCCCAGATCCCACAAATACACACATATCCACAACATATATATATGGAAACAATTTAACACCATTCGATTTAGACATTACTAAATTCTCCTCACTACAAAAACTAATTAAAACCTTCTAAATTACGATAAAGGCACTGAAACAATTTAGACAAAAAACAACTCAAAAGAAACCTTACACAATACCATACCTTCACACAGACTACCAATTTTTTCAAATATTAACCATTTTTATTAGAGCAGAACAAAAGAAATATTGTAAACTCATCTTTCAACAATTACAAGCAAACCCACCCCCATATGCAATATTAAAGAAATTCCATATAAAACTAGATAACAATGATATGCTCAGATTACATAATTACCTACCACCACATACATTACACACACAAACCTATTCCCCATACCTCTTACCCCCAGACTCATACTTAACTAAATTAATTATACTATACATACACGAAAAAGGTTACCATAGTGGAACCAGATATACAGTCGCCAAATTTAGAAAGAACTTTTTCACTACGACCATCAACAAACTAGTCATATCTACAATTTGAAAAAATTGTTATAAATGTAAAATACATTCAAATAAACCCTACAAACAACCACCGTTTTCAACCATACCAGACTTCAGACTCAATGAGAATGATCACCCATTTACACACACAGGTGTAGATATATTTGGCCCATTCTATACATACAATAAGATAACAACAAGCAAACAACCGCAACAGATCTCACCATCAACAACACCATCAAAAAGATGGATCCTCATATTCACATGCCTCATCATACGAGCAGTATATCTAATACCCATTGCGTCATTACAAACAGAAGAAATATGGTGCGCATTCCATTCATTTTTCGCAGATAGAGGGACACCAAAACTAATACTATCAGACAATGCAGCACAATTCAGAGTCATCAACACAAATATAACAAAATTCTGGAACAACATAACAAATAACAACAAAGTACAAAATTAAATATACGAAAATAACATACAATAGAAATTTATACCAGCTAAAGCCCCATGGTATGGAGGCACTTACAAACGCCTAATAGGCATTATCAAACAATCTTACTATAAGACAGTAGGACACCACCCCATATACATACACACATTTCACATTACTATCAAACAACTACAAATAATGATCAACGAAAGACCCTTGTGGGAACCGCCATACCTTGTCTAATATAAAATACATTCGCCAGTTACAGTCGGTGGTGAGATGGCCGTGCGGTAAAGTTCACTGCTTTTAGCTGGCAAATATGTAGGTCCCAGGTTCGATTCCCCAAGCCAACAAAACATACAACCCTTATGCCCAGAATCAGAAACATCAACATACTCATACCTTACACCAGCCAACTTTCTTCACGCAAACTTTCAACACACAATACTACAATCAGACAAATCAGATGTCAACCATACATCAACAGAAAAACATTTACAACACATATGGAAAATGGACCAAACATACCTAAAAAACCTATGGATACAATAGAAACAAAACTACCTCACATATCTTAGGGACAAACAACCACAACCGATACCAAATAAATACCACACAAATGATGATATACCAAAAATCGGAGACTTAGTACACGTCATAGACGTCGCATCCACACCCAACAAACCACAACTCGCAGTAATTAAAGAATTACATAAATCTCCAGACCAGATTATGAGATCAGCCTCCATTATGTTCCCAAACGGAACACTCACCACCAGACCCCTTAAATATTTCGCACCACTAGAATTAAATTCCCCAGACGCTTTATGACATATACACACAAAAGTAGTGGCCCAAAAAACATAACATCTACGAATTATCATAAATAATTCGTAGACCGTCTTTAGGAGAATCTACTCTGGGTAAACTTACAAACGAAACAAATCAAGTTTGCAACCAGAGGACCCACTGTGGAACCAATATGAAGATTGGAGAAGCAGGTGACAAGTAACAAACCAACAAATACAAACACTAGCCAATCATCTTTTATCCTCACAGAAGGAAAAACGATGCAGTTGACGTGTTTATTAACAAACAATAATTATATAAAAATAATACATTTTATTCTTTTCACAGAATCACAAATATACCTGAAAGAAAGAGACAAACCAGAATAGAATAACATCAGAAGCATAACACCGAACATAAATCACCATACAAGAAACTAACTGTGATCATAGAACTTCAAACTGGAAACTAACTGTGATTATAGACTTTCAAACAACAGGAGAAGAAGGCAGATCTCAACATTTACCAATATATTAAATAAATTTAACAATTAAACGTTCCTTAAAGTCAAATTAAACCTTCGCTCAAATATGTGATAACAAACATTCCTAAATCGTATATATGTATTATTGTTTCCATAATTTTTAAGTATTGTTATTTTCGTACATATAATAAACGATTTTATAATTTGTATATCTTGTTATTTATTACAACATCAATAAACAATTCACAAACAACAAATATATTAACCATCACATAGAAAACCTACTAATACAAAAAAAAAAAAAAGAAGAAGAAAAAACAAACCAAAACAAATAATAAACAATTCCCCAACGACTTCTACACGGAAGGGTGACTGTGAAAGACTGGACTTCCTCCCCCCCCGAGTATCGCGAATGACGGTGTTGTACACAATTCGATAACGATAATGTGACACAATATTGTTATCTCATTGATGTCATTGATCAACTCTATGATGTCAGTAGAACAGACCTATCAAAACGTTGTTAACTTACACAAACACAGACAACACAGACAAGTTCGTTACAAGAAATAACGAACAACGTCATTCGGCTAATGGCGACGAATGGGAAAGACCACGTTCTTACAACAGCGTCCCCATAATGACGATTCGAGTAATTGAAAATAATAAGACTTCAATAGGGTTTCTCTCATGCACGAGAAGATAAAAATTCATATTTACTTCTAACTTTTATAATGTGAATTTAATTTAACCAGTGGATTCAAGCGATAATCCACAAAATTTTCAAGGAAATATAAAAATATTAAACCATGAAATATAAATACATTTTTCAAACACAACAGTGAGAAATAATCGATCGAAGCTTTTCAAAACAACATCTTCTCCTCAAAATGATGAGATATTTTTAATTTTCAATCGATATCCGAGGAAAATTACCAATTAAACACAAATCAATAAATGTAAGGGGAATACTTAATCGTGTGCAAAATAGGTAGTTGAAATTAAAAACGTACTTCTTCGATGAAATGATAGATTAGATTAAATTAAAGTGGTTGATAAATGTGATTTGTGAGGAAACTTACGGTTATCAAAGAAATCAAATAGAGAAGTTAGTTTGCGACGAGAGCACTGGTTTTTTTCCATTGGCATCTTCTTCATATATGGAAAATTCGAAGAATTCTGCAAACAAAATAGCTCTGTTTGATAGGACTACACCAACTTACACTAACCTACACCAGGAGAGCGATTCCACAAATTTCAGAATGTTATATGACTTTACGCCAAGTTTTACTTGAATATTTGTGGAATATCCTTACTGGTGTAGGCTGGTGTAAGTTAGTATAATCCTATCAAACAGAGCTAATAATTAATAACAAAGGTAAATTCAGTTTTCTCACAAAGTACCTTTTTCAAACAGTAACGCCTGTATTGTTTACCTTTAAGATTTTATCAGTTCTAGCAGTCCATTAAGCTATATAATCAAAAGTGGCCACGCATCCACATCAGTTCCAACGCGTCACTACGTGGAAACGATGCGTAACGACTCGTATTCATTTTCGAATACGGGTTAAGTCGGCAGTCGTAGTACTTAGTAGTACTGATCTCTCTTATAGTGTAAAGAAATTTAACTGGTGAAACCGTCGACGCTGTTCTAGTTTATTTATTTTTCTGAATTTTTCTGATTTCATTGTAATGGTTGTAAAAGCAGCAAGAAAACCCAGTAAGAAACCTCCGGTTCTTAGTCATGAATTTATCATTCAAAATCATGCGGATATTGTATCCTGTGTTATGGTTGTATTCGTTTTTGGAATGGTTGTCCCAGTAAGTATAGTTTGATTCTTTCTTATTCATTTTTTTCGCCATCAATCAATAATTTCGATTTGTTCGCAATCTTATCGATGATTATTTTTATTTTAGTTGACTTCTGCCGTATGTAACGTTTTCGTCGTTCTTCAATATGCTTCTGAAGTATCTGAAAGAGTGATCGCATATGGCACTGGTTTGAAAGACATTTGCACAGTCTTCTTTTATAGTCTTCTTTGTATAATACTTCATGCTGTGCATCAAGAGTATGTTCTCTCTGTAAGTTCGAAAATCCACTATTCTACGTCTAAACATCTATAAGAAAGTAAGAATTTCACTCTACTTAAATTGTGCGAATTATTTATTTTTAGAAAATCAGTAAAAAGTTACATTTGTCCAAGATTAAGACAAGCATGTTCAATGAATCTGGTCAGCTTCTTGTATTTTATTCGCTATCGATTGTTTGGTCCGGAGATTTAATTATCAAGTATGTATCGTGTGGCTACGATTTCCATTATTTTATTTTTTGCTACTTGTATGCTTCTAACCCTTTTAATCATTCATCAGAGAAGATTTATTACTGAATATTCGATCTTTGTGGGAAAATTACCCTCACCTGCATATGCCATTCATGTTGAAATTCTTCTATATCGTGCAAATTGCCTATTGGATTCATTGTTTCCCGGAATTGTACTTCTCGAAGGTGAAACGCGAAGAAATTCCCTCAAAAGTGAAATTCGCTTCCATCAATCTGTTCTACGTGACCGTTGCTTACGCTCTTAAGTGAGTATTCAGTTCAGAATGTTTCCACATTGTAAATTTATGAATCAAGGTATTAATAAATATTTTTTTATGACAGTTTCAACCGGGTCGGTGTTCTGCTTCTATTCTTGCATTACCTGTCCGAAGGATTTTACCACTTCTCAATCCTTTTTAATATTTTTGACAAGGAAGAGAAAAACAGCAAAAGTACGCGTTGTTCTGATTTTTTCTTTTATTTATGGATGTAAACTTATTCAGTACTGATCCACGTGCGTTTATTTCTAGTCTCCAACATGGTATCTGATATAGTTTTTGCCCTATCTCGCGTCAGTACGATCATTTTGTCCTTGGTTATGTTTTTGATTGGATTGTCCAAAACTGAAAAGCCAGAATCGGAAAGAATTGAAGGAAATTATAACACGTTGTTGGTTCGATTGAGTTCTTTCGCGTTGGTTGGTTTCCTCCAGTCATACTTGTTATTCTTCTTCATCAAAGACCATTCTAAGCAGTTGAAAGAAATGAAAATTCCAATTCGTTCGTTGCTGCAGCAACAACCCTCGCAGAAAGTAGCTGATACGTCGAAGCTGACGCCGAAGAAAAAAAGTGAGAGCGGTCTTTCATAATCGTTAAATTGAGACTCATGATGTAAACTTCCTGTTATGCATGCGTATGGTGCTAATTTTATTTTGATGTAACAAATTCATTTTCATGTTAACCTTATATCTTCTCACTGAACATTAAATTTTATTTTCGCATTACCCTACTCTCCTCATAATGGTTGATCATTCTTATGTTATTCTAATTATGTGATTATCGATTTACAGGTCGTAAAAGTACTAGTGAAAATGAATTAACTGAAGCTGATCAGAACCTGAAACGAACCAGTCGCCCAAAATCTGTCAAAAAAGTTAAATAAAATCAGATTACGTCAAATTCATCAACTCGAGTGCAATACGTTATACTGCCTTCAAGTCAATATTGTGTAGATGATGTTTGACTTGATAATTCTGTTATGAAACTAATTCTGAGGTCGTACTGAAGGAAGTGTCAAGATATGTGTCATGTGTACCATAAAAAAAAAGGTCGAGGACTCGTATTTCTCAGCGTTTGAAATGAAATTACCAGTGCTTTAACGATGTATTCTTAAACCAAGTCAAATCAAACTTTTCGTGTTCTCTATTTTATTAACCTTCTAGGGACTGCACATTCAAAACATGTTACTTGTAGCATTCTTCGTTTATCTGTTAATTTAGAGCTTCCATAAATTCATTCATTATGCGCAAATATCTCTGACTTTTTTTGTACCTTAATTAATTCCTTTTAAACTTCGTATCTGTATATAATTTCTTTTTATAGTGATTTTAATTAGCCTAAATGTGAAAGTTAAGAATGCATGTTATAAAATATAATTTTTTCGTATCAAAAGCCTCTCATTTGATTTATAATCATCCCATACTTCCATATGATGGAAATTTCAGCTCGAAAATGTCTCGCTTACTTCAAGATGAAACATTGTTCTCTTTCATCTTAATTGGACTTTTTGTTCAAGAATGACCTTGTCTGTATGTTGAAGTAGGGCCATGAAACTAGATTCCATGAATTATTCTGTCGCTACAATTTTCTTATTATTTTTAAATCCGCTTATATCATGTCATATTTTATGCTATTTAACGAAGGCTTTTCTTTTTTAATACTAAACACATTCAGTTTAGGAAATTAATTGTTTCTGAGGCCTCACAGCCCCACAATTAACGGTGTACATATTGTACCGTATAACATATCCAAGAAGATTAACTGAAGAATAACTACAATAATCGAGGTAGTCGAGAAACGTCTTAAATTAGTCTCCATGAATTCTCTATTTCACGATTAACCGCGTAAAATTGTAATTATGATCTTTCTGCCGCAGTGTGACCCCATCAAGAGGCTTGTGACAAACAGCAGTCACAAGCGAGAGCCAACACTGGAGGGAACGAGTGGCTGGCAGCAGGCCGCCATATTATTTTCGTCACTGATTACACAAACTATATTAATTGTAATATTTACTGCTGACCTCAAGGAATGAAAAAAAAAAAATTCAAACGAAACAAAATATTCATTTCATAAATTATCAGAAATTTGCTAACTGTAAACTTTAATAACAATTCATAAATTTAATGTTCAAGTTGCATTAATTAAAAAAAAAGTAAATAAAGGGGAGAGAAATTAAATTTATCCACGTAAAACTGCTTAAAAATTAAGGAAAATCGACGCCAAAATTGCTGTAACCGATTTAAATCATTTTTAGACTTCTCAAAAATTTATATGCAGGTTACTAGTTCATTCTTTCATGCGAACTGTGCACGCTTTGTTCGATATAAAGAAAACAGAAGAAAAAATATAAAATAAAAAACAAAATTGAAGAGGAAAACATATTTGTTTTGAACACAGCCAATCTTATTAAACAGTAATTTTTTCGAGTGCACTTACATAGAAATTAATTTTCATTTTGTTTAGCTCGTAAAATAAATTTAAAATGTATCGGAATTTATATTAAAAAAAAAAAGTTATTAAAATAAGAGAATGGATATCGATACATAAATAATTAATATTCGAATGCACTTGACAACACACTCAAAACATTTCCTAAATTTTATTAAAAAACATTTTCACAATGTCATATGTTAAAACTTTTTGTTGATTCAAACGGATTTTAAGAAAAAGAAAGAAGAAAAAGAACAATAACAAAGCATTGTTAGGATTTGAAACAGAAAAAAAAAACATTCGAAAAAAATTCTTTTAGACGAAAAGTAGAAAATAAAACTACTAAAATGAATAAATGAAAAAAATGTTGACACATCGAGTTGTAAATTTTAGAAGTCATACAATATAAAAACAAGACTTTGGTATTAAGATTTCGTAACGATGACCACAATGTATTTTATACTGAACAAAACAGTCGGTAAATTCATTAAGACGACTTTTGATTCGTAGAAAAACTTTAGAGCATTCCGAATCCTTTGGAGTAATTAATGGCTTTCATCAATCGATCGTACAGTTTCTCTTTGGAACTGTATTCTGGTAAGAGTAGTATATTGAAACAGGTGTGCGCTGTGGGTAACCTACAAAAACGAACACATACACACAATTTCGAAAAAAGATCGAACACGTTACAATTTTAAGACGATGACTGCGAATGCAGAACATCTACGGTCACAAGGACGGTTACCTATCTGAATCGGGTCCATTACGTGCGATAATCATGTGCAACTGGCCCAGACCACCAACAGGTACACGATCGCTTCCGGTGGTGAACTGCAACAATTTACGTTGGTTCACGTGCGACAACGTGTGAGTGAATTCCCAAAAGTATTTGATGACGGGAGACGACGAGTCGTAGCCACCGTCATAGCGAGTAGATTCTTGTAACTCTTTGAGATTGAAATTCTGCGAACATAGAAACAACAACGTAATGATGCTACCTGTGGCGAATCGTATCGGAGAGCTGGTTTCAATGAGGTGAACGACCCAGGGTCCAAGGGTAACATGTTGAATACTCGAATATTCATCGATAAACATCACTGAATCATTAGAAAGATTGTCCCTTTAAAACTGGATTCATTTTTACAAGCTGCTTCAAGGAGACTCATGAATACGACAAATTTCATGAAAACTAATATTTTCGATTGAGATGTTAGGGCTGAATACGTGGTGATAATGTTACTAACCAGCTAAAACTACCATGCAAACTCCTATTAAATAAGTCTCGTAGCTGTCACAGCAACCACCACTTTACACATAACCTAAACGGATGGATCGTTCATCGTGCGACTAAAATCCTTTCAGATACTGTACTTGACCTAGGCAACCTTTGTTAATGTGAGCAATTTGTAATTACAAACCAGGGCTGAGCTTGATTCGAATCAGTTTTTGTGATTCGGCAAATCCATTCGAATCCACTTTGACAAATTGGATTCTCATCAGTGGTTCGAATCCGAAAAAGATACTGGATTCGTGAATTTTATTCGAATCCGTTTGACAGATTCAACGGATCCGAAACTTTTGAATGATTTTCTAAAAATCAAAAATTAATTTTACTTTTGGCTTCAAAAAATCGGAATTGAAAATCTTTTCGACTCGTTGAAATTTTAAAAATTTTAGAAAAAACAAAATGTGTATTTAACTTTGAATGTGAGAACAATGAAATTCGATTTTTTCTCCTTTAATTTCTATTATAAATCATTACAATAAAAAAAATATTCAATAAGCTGAACAATGGGATTCGTGGATTCGAAACTGGATATGACTCCACGAATCTACGTTCTTCATTCGAATCCGATTTGAATCCAAAAAAAGTGATAATGAATCGAATCATTTTCGAATCCCCAAAAGATTTGGATTCACCGATTCGTGCCCAACACTGTTACAAACATAGCAAACAAAATAAATATTCTGCTTAGTTTAGCGACTACGTTCAACCAGATAAGATTTTTTTTTCATTATTGCAGTTCACAGATACGTTTTAATCGAGGGGGAGAAAGCATAAGGGCCAATAAAGGGGCCTGGACAAATTTTTTTTATCGTGGGGAATTAAAAAATAAATAAGCAGAAAAAAGTATACTTTTTGGTACAGGCCATAGCGCCTCAAAATTTTAAACTCTACTTGCACCTATGGGAGAAAGGAGGAAAAGAATAACACAATGCATGAGAAATTTGATAAGATCTGCCGTTCCACCAGAGTAACGAATCTTAGGGCAATAAGGATCACTTAACATACGATGAATCATTAAATTGCGAAAATTTCACTATTTTTTTTAACTAGGGACTGGGAATAATATTGGTGGAGACCTTACATCTTCATCGTTTCAATGTGGGGATGCTCTGTTTAATTAACCGAGCAAATTAAAAAGAAGAAAACGATTTCCAACTTCCAAGTTTAATTCTAAAACAGATTTTGGTCATCCCATCGTAGGTCAACATTATTCACGCTTGTACTTCTGACAAACAACTTCAATCTGAATTTAACATGCATCACCAATCTATAAAATTTTAGCTCGTCGTAATGCTGTGAAAAGATCTTCGGAGTAAACTCTTACCAAAAAAAAATTTATTAAAACAAAACCTACTGCGTTAATCCGAATGAGTAGCTCTTATTGGTGAATACGTCCAAATTTAAGACAATAATTTTTTCAATCCTCAAATTCTCATTTTCTTCAATTACACCCTTCTAATTTTTTAATTTTCAAATACAAATAGCTTAGTACATTCTCCGGATGGTCAGGAACATTTTGAGCCTACTTATATTAAAATCTATAAAGTAAGACAGTTGTTTTGAGCGAACCAAATTCCGTTAGCCCCGGAGATGGACATATCAAACACTTAACCTCCTCCGTGCGTAGTCGGTAAAAATCAGATTACTATCTTTTCTGACAACGGAAAGTGCTCAACAATGAGAAAAATTACAAAATTTATTTTAACGAAGCTTTCGACAACACTAAACATGAATTATATCGAAGAATCGACAACAAGCTACAAAAAACGGGATTTAACTTTCAACTTTAGTCTTTAACGTTGATTATATGCACAGAATTCTACACCACCCATAATCGACTCTTTCAGAAGAGTTCCAGCTGACGCATAAAAAACAACGCAAGACTTAATTTGAGATTATCTTCACTTTACCAGTGTGAAGGAGTTACCAGGATCACTAAGGAGGTTGATGAGCTAGTTATTTTTCGGCAAAGGGCGTTCACTTGAAACACATAAGGGTAAGTACGTAAACACAATATGAAAAGTCGAGAACTGATTACGACATACTTTACTGCCGCAAACTAGTATTTCGATTTCTTCGGGTCTGAACAAGAATTTGAGCGGAGATTCATCGGTGACGACTCGAAAACCCTTACGAAAGGCGTTAAATTGCTTGACTATTGATTTGTTCAGAAGAAAATCAGCGTACAAGTCGACAAATTGCTGTAATTGAAAAAAAAAAAAGAAGAAATTAGAAATTGTCAAGAGAGGACAAAAAATAGAAGTTGCTCAATTCGTATAACCCGGTGTATAAGCCAAGCGACAATGACGTGGGCACCCAACTAAAGCATCGAAAAGTTGACGGAAAATCAAACGGGTTCTGGCATCGTTAGGGTTCACCCATAATTTTCTTGCGAATTTTTACGAAAAATTTGTAAATGAGTAGGCACCGATTTAAGCCATTATTCAGTCCAGAGCGAGAAATTCTTTACAACTGGTCATTTTTTCTCATCATTTTTGCAAAATCTTTATTCGACAAACAAATAGTATACATTGTTAGTTTAATTAGGATTATTCCGAACCAAAACCAAATACGGAATTTCGGAACGACAGTTGAGGGTGTCTGGAAAAGTTTATGATCAAAAAATCTGATTGAATAAATAAACACGGAACAGAAAACGAATTAAGGTAACTTCAGAGTGTTCGCCCAATTTTACTGGTTGAAAGATTTTTTTTTTCTTTGACAAAAAATTCAATAACTCTGGATGCGTAACACACAGAAAGGAGGCGTAAACTTATTTACTGTTTATTTAATAGCCTAGCTAGACCTACAAAAATGCATCACAATCTTGTTACATTCATGTAACAGCTAGCGCGAACTCAATAGCTAGGCACTATCATCAGCGACGAAATCTTCGAGGCTCTTTTTTAACTTGTTAAACAAAAGCACAATCAAAACTCACCTGTCTGTTGTACAACGTAACAGGGACCTTATCGCCATCGGGTATCAAGTCGTGGTGCACGACTGATCCAAAAGGATCCTTATAACTGATGTGGAAGGTCTGCATGTACACATCTTCTAGGTCGTCGTCTTCATGCTCCAGCATGCACTTCAATGACTTGTACAGAACCTGCGCCAAAACAGCCAAACACATAGGCTACAATATTATCCACCCTAAATTTTTGGAATATCAGTACGCGTTATCAATTTGTCTTACTGGACTAAAGTCTTTCAGATCACTGAAAGTTCCTTTTTTTCCTAATAACTTTTTGTACACGACCATCGGAAAGCGCACGTCCAAAATGATGCTGTTGTAAATCGCCAAACCGATAATTAAACCGATTAGCGTGTACTGCGATTCGTTTTCAAAGGACATCCAATTGAACCAACATGTCTGCATTTCCTGGTCGAAAGTAAACATGCCTGGAAGAAAGAACACGTGTTTACTAACAGAAGAATAAGCCAATATTCAATACGCGCACCTTCAACTATATACCTACTACATGTACTGCTAATGCGGGCAGGAAAATAGAAAATAATAGAATACTTATAAGATGAAACCGAGCTAACAAACGTAATTGAGGAATTTTTTTGTTATTTTCCTTCACCTTGACTATACACTACATTTAAAAAAGAAAGTTGCTCAGTAGCATTAGCCAGTTTGGCTTCAATTTTTTATTAGTATTAGCAGTCCACAAAGTATATGGTCAAAGACGCGCATCAAGAACGTGGAAACACGACCAACCGTAATCGGGATTGAAAATCTCCTCAACAATCAACTGGAAAAATTCTTTCGATATACCACCTTCGTCCATACCCTGCTCGCCTTCGAACTCGACCATAAGTTGTTTTTTAAAATCTTGTGGACTTTCATAGCACAATAATTCCAGCTAAAAAAAATCAAAATAAATAAATTACTCGAAAATATAAACCTGCAGAATTATTATTCTATCCACTTCACGTCGAACACGAATATGACTGACGTCATATTTTCGAGATTTTCATATTCATGGTACATTATTTATTCCAAATTAGTAATTGAACTTTTTTTTCACGTCTTTCGTATTTTAAATGTTTTTGATGTATTTAATACAACGTTAAATTAAGAAGCTTTTTAACATCGAGGTAAACAATGATTTTTACCCGTAAAGTAATCAAACTAGTTCATATTTCATAATATGGGAATTCACACTTATGGATGGACTTAATTAAATGGAAAATTATATGAAAACAAACTGGTTCCCGCAGTTTCACTTGAGTAGTATCTAAAAATTGTTTTAACGCTTATTTTTGTAGACCCAAATGAAACCTAATAAAAAAAAAAACCATAACAGAGCGAGACAGAGAGAATTATATTATCCACCTCACCAACCAGTAGTCGTCAGACGATAAAAAAAGAGAGGGGCAGAAGTTCTTTTCAATTCTCTTTCCTATTCCTTTTCGTTAGGTTCAAGAAATTTTCTGTTTTCACAGATGGTAAAAACTGATGACTTTTCCTCCGGGGGGGATAGAATTCCTTGATAGCGATAAATCTTCCTTAGAATAGCAAAATTTTTTCTGGAATATCTCATGCAAATCCATCCAGTAGTTTTTCTAACCGTTTTTAGCCTGTAATATTTTATAATACTATGTAGAGATGTATTATTCGTTGATAACACGAAAAATGTCGTTAATTACATCATTCATTGACCAGCTAATTCTATAATAGGAACTCATGCACTGAGAATAAGAAATTCTCGATAATAAAGAATTTCAACAGCGTTCAATGAATCTGACATGAAGTATTTCTCTTAAATAAATACAAAAAAATTCAATTCTTAATGGAAAAAATGACAAATTTTATTAAAATTTTCATGAAATTTCATGTGAATTCACAAAAAGCAGCTGAATGTCGAATTACCATCTAGGTATTTTCGTCCAGCAAGCTAAACTCTTAATGTTCAGTAAATTACTTTACTAAGATTTTTCGTTGAAAAATACTAAAAATGCGAGTGGTAGGGAAAATTTGGGAAAAATTTGTATTTTCGATATTTTTTGAAAGGAATTATGGATTGAAAATTCATAATAGAGAGCTGGACGACAAGAAATATCATAAATTTATTTTAAAAAACCAAATATTTTTAGTTTTTTCGATTAATGTATTTACACAGACTTCTCTGATACTACTGGTCCATGATTTTTTTCATTTTCTTTAGGAAATGCTCGTACAATTTCATAATTCGAAATAGCAAAATTTAAAAGATGAATTTCTTTTTCATTTTGTTTTTCCAATGTCACAAAGTTGAGTAGAATGTGCGAAAATCCCCGCGAAATTACCGAAAATTCCACAAAATTTCTTCAGAAGTGTCATCAAGTTTATTGGATTGTAAACACCACTACCAAGTTGTGAATAGAGGATAGTTTTTAATATAAGCGTTAGATGGGAAATTGGCCGTCTATAGTATACTCGTCTATGCTTCAAACTAACGGCTTACGAAACAATTCGTTTAATTCATTCGGAATGTGTCGATAGTCGGTGGATTGGGTCCAAATGCTTACATGCAGGTGGCATCTGATCAACAATTAAGAGGATTTACGTATAGACCAACATACCCGCATAAGGGCGTCCTCAATCAAATGATCTCGTCGCACTTGCAGTTTCAGATACGGATTCGGTGGCAAACCAGAAATAGCGTGCAGAACGCTATTTCGTCGCTCACTGTACATACGTATTCGATTGTCGTAGAATAAACCCAAAGTTTTGGTGGCCGGCGTCAACACGAACGGATGCGTTATAAAGCTGAAGTACTTGTCGGAAACAAGTTTGCCGTCACAACGCGACGACGACGTTCCGCTGCTTTCGATGCGTATTGCACTCTTGTAGTTGGTGTAATCTTTGTCCATTTCGACAGCGTCGCTGAGAGGCTCGTTATAAAATTCCGCAAACGGCAGGTGCGGCCTTATACAGTCCATGAGATCGATCTGTAAAAAGATAAATAATCAAAAATTAAAAAAAAAGCTTTATATTGCTGCAAATCCATATTTTGCAAAATACTCGAGAAGACTGGCTTATAAGAGTCGTAAAACAGTATGGCGACCAGTTGCAACATAGATGGATTGAAATGAAATTGGACAAGGATAGTGAGCAGGAATGAAAATCTACATTACGTAAAGTGACAACTGATTCTACGTGCAATGAAATACAATACAGCTCATGAAATTTCGATTTCCAAGAAAAAAATTAGGGTCAAGTTTTTCCATTAATCACTCAAATTTATCTTTCCATAAAAATTTATTA
Organism: Ericerus pela; assembly: GCA_011428145.1. Classification (NCBI taxonomy): domain Eukaryota; kingdom Metazoa; phylum Arthropoda; class Insecta; order Hemiptera; family Coccidae; genus Ericerus; species Ericerus pela. The sequence goes on along the minus strand of WOFM01000220.1, from coordinate 2,571 downwards.
TTGAAAACTTTCTTGAAACTATGTACCTCTGATAAATATTTGAAAATATTGTAATAAATTTACAAATCAATTAAACGGTGCTTAATATTACGTAGTGCAGCTTATAAACAGTGAGTTGCTTAAAATTTTGCTCCAACACCAGAAACCCTAAATCAACTTTTTGAACTCTTTCAGCTTCTTTTTTTAATTTTGATGTGAAACAATTATATAGGAACACAATATCTTTCTCGTATTTTTCACTCTTCACGATAACTACGTAATTCTGAAAATATGATTAAAATGAAATTTCATCCACGAAATAAATATAATACTTCTCGAATTTTGAGACTTTCAATGTTAGCAATTTCCAATATTTCAAAGAGAAACCATAAACGAGAGTAAAATTTATGAGGCATAAATATTTACCACCGAATTTAAATTTTCATAAATTAGGATTTCAATCAAGATAGTAGAGAAAATTTGTCAAATCAAAATACACCGATACGGAGTAAAGAATTTCAATTACCTAAGATAGTTTTGCGCCAGATAATTTATAGCAGTTAAAAACTGAAAATACCAGGTAAATAGCAGTAGATACTGCAATTTTCCAAGAACGCAGGCAACAACATTTACACAAGTTGCTACTTTCGCTGCCCAAGGGCCAGTCGTTATGAAAATTTCCTGATTTAAAAAATATTTTGACCATCATATCTTCGTCAACACTCAAATGATTTTGATGCTCAACCAGTCAAATTTTCATGAAATTTTCTGTAGTTATAAAATCTAAAGAAAAAATTGGGGTTTCTGATAGAAAAAAACGACGTAAAGTCCAGTTTTTTGCAGAGGGAGGAATTCAAATAATTTTTAATAACAAATTTAAAATTTATGCTAGAAATTAAGACGAATGTTTTTAATTTTCAAAAATTAAGAAAAAATAAGTATGCGTAGTAAATGGTCTACCCTGTGCAGTAGTTCATGTAAGAACGTCACTCGACATCATTAATAAAATTATGGCTTAGGTACGCTAAGAACAACGCATAAACTCGAATGAAAAAAAATTAATGAAAAAATAAAAAACATCATCGCAAAAAATCTGTTTCACAGTTCCCACAAGATCGATTGCCTTGTAAAAAGACAGACACATGACTGAAAATCATCAATCATCACATCACGTACTTTGAGCTCGGCAGCTAATGGATCCTCCGATAGCAACGATGAGGGACAAATCGAATAACGCAACTCAGAATCTGGAAACAAACTGTAATTAGAATCGGCATCTGGACTATCGTAATCTTCATCTTTTGTATTGGCCGGCGACTCCATTTTTCCAGCTAATGCATTAGCATAATACAGCACCTGTAATAAACGTTAGCCTCAGTAAAATTCAATTAACATATTAACATAATAACATCGTCAGAATCAGCAGACCCAACATCACAAACCATCCAATCCATCAATCTCACCTTCATTACTTTCGTAGCCGACACAATATCTACGTTATCTTGCAGATGACGTTTAACGTCGCAGTTTTTAATCGTTCTGGTCGTGATAAGCTGATGCAATAGTTCCAAGATGTTTTTAAAGCTGTTGCGACAATATCGCGCCCATACGCGACAAATACGAGCCAACGCCGAATAAGGTAGATAGCTCATGGTTTTGCAAAGTTGTGGTAACGCCTTGTCCACAAACTCTGAACTCTCAAGGGTCGGCATTTCGAAGATAATTAGGAAGGAAATCACGTATTTTTCCATATCTTCGGGATTGTTCAACTTATCCTTAAGTTCTACTTTCAATTCTAATTCGGAATTTTCTGAAAATGAAGGAAATAAAATAGCTAGAATAATTTAAAGTACCTGGTTCCCCAAGCTTTGCTCGAATGAGGAAAATTCGAACAGAAAAAATTTTGTTAATTTAAATACATCCAGTCATAAATCATAATAATCATACGCAGCCTAGACCGAAAAATTCTCTAATAAAACCTTTTCTATCCTTTACTTTTAGCGTTAATCATAAAATTTCATGCTTAACCGTCATCACTTTTACTGGTGGATAGATTGAGATGCTTACGCTTATATGTCTGTTCAACGAATTTTCTCAAACTTGGACCTACCTACAGTGTTTTCTCATACTGAAAACCCCTACTCTGTAATTTTCGGCTACTTGGTCTAGTTCTTCAGAATGCGATTACCCACATACATACATACATACATACATACATAAAAACATACATAAAAACTATTGCTCGTATTATGGTATAAGACAGAATATAATCAAAATTTTCAACACCAGTTTACTTCATCATGAAACAAACACTATTTATATTCAAGTTTTTGTAGAACAAATAGAATATGAAATATTTTTTCAAGGAATGCTAACGGATGTTTTCATTAATGGACTACCACATTCATCTCATGAAATCCGTTACGAATTACTTGAATATTTACCTTCACTCATGTTAGTTACAGGTAGAAGTACGGCTAATCAAACTGACGATAGAGTTTATTTGATATAAAAAACATAAGTCTCTATATTACTCATCAACTTCTGGGAAGAAGCCACCAAGAAAATCATCAATAGTACTAAGTTATCGTT